>JAHWFP010218583.1:3155-18092 GCA_023313725.1 Lithobius niger
CCCCCTTCCTAACGCGGTCTGACTGAGTATCATCCGAAGCACGAAGCCGAGAAAAGAAGCTCCTGAGTTGAATACTTTCATCAATCAAAAAAGAAAGTTAGAGGTTCGAAGTGATCAGATACCGCGCTATAGTTCTAACTATAAGTTGAATGAAGTTGGAATAGAAAATTTATAAGCTGATCTGGTCGAACGAATACCGATCATTAAGAGGTTGCCTCAGTCGTCGAATTAGGGATTAACGTTAAAGTTTGGAGCTGAACGTTTCACACCATCAGGTCACAAAACATGGGGCAATTTCGCGGAAAATGTTTCCAATATCAAATTACGTGTGGCGAATTTGACTTCAACGAATGCAAGACCGTCTTTTGGTTGGTTTGGGGCGGGGATTGCCCACAGTTTTCCCCCCCCCCCCCCCCCCCTTCCCCTAGTGATTCCGCCGCTGGTTCAGCCAATAATTAAAGGATAAAGGATAACTAAGCCCAATGTTTGCGGAATTTTCATTTGCAGCTTGCATTTTGTCGGTGAATATTAGTCCCCAAACTAAAGTCATTAACACTTTCTTACACAAGGTCAAAAGTGAATTACGCAAATGTTTAAATCGCAACAAGCCTTGTCCTATCCAGACTAAATTACTAAAGTTCAGTCTGCAAGCCATTGGGTAGTTCGAGCGTCTCTACCCGCACGTGAGAAGTGGACTCGTCGTCCAATAGTGTTTAACAGCTAAAACGGACTTAAATGTCGTAATTACTGGTCGTAACAGTTTATAATTATCCAACCTGCGACATCAAATATGCATTCTGAAACCAATACCTTAAAACAATCGCACTTCCGCAGCAATTCACGCCCTGGAGGAAGTAATCCGTAAAGGAGAGTTGCAGAGAAGCCAACGTTTTTCTGTCTAAATTTCATTGTCCAATACTTGTACCAGTGCTTGTGCCTTGGTAGTTACTAGTTAGAGCTGGAGTGATACTGGTTGTACCACAAACTTAGTGCAGCCATTTTTGTTCTAATATCAAGACTTTCTATGGCGAAAACTTGATGGGTCCCTTTGTTTTTTTTTTTTTTTGTTTTTTTGTCATTAATTCGAAGTCGGTCTGAATTATTTTAAGCATCGTTTATCGAATTAAGAAAACCGCCAAAAAACAAATGCTTAACTCAAGCCGAACGAAATATTATCATAGCTTGCATTTTCGTTCTTCCACGTCATTATTTTACACAGGGTAGGGAAAATGAAAACGGAGCCAAAATCTCAGGGAAAACAAGACATTTTTTGAAAAGACAGGGAAAAGACAGGGCAATATGTTCAATTATTTTAGATGTAACTTCAATAACCAAATCTTCGGCTAGTGCCAACATCTGTGATGAAAATACGTTTAGTCCTATCTGAACTAGTCTCTAACGCAGCTATTTTCTGTGATATTGGATTATTTTCGTAAAAATATTATTAAAACCATTAATTAGCTACTGCATGTTTCCCTAACCAAACATCTTGTAAACACCTGGAAATTGCCGTTAGATGCACCTGGAAATGTCACGGAAATTTAGAATCATAAAATTGTCTGAACCCTGTTACGTGCAATCCAACAGACTTTATGAAAAAAGGACCACGGGGAAAGAAGGTCAGAGGAAAGAAAAGTTTTTATTGCGGGTGGGAATATAGAGAAGATCTGTCTGCCCCAAATGCTAAGAAATCATTACTGTAACGGTGGAGACTTTTAGTCTCATTTTCCCTGGGTTTTCATTTTCCCCGAAGAATTGCAAGGAAAGAGCAACTTATTTTATACGTTTTACTCGGGAAAATGAAAAACCCGGGGAAAATTAGACTAAAAGTCTCATACATTGCAGTCAAGTAACCAGTACAGCGTGATGGTCTTAAGATGAAGTACCTAGACTTTTCCCTGACTTTTCCCCGACTTTTCCCCGACTTTTCCCCGACTTTTCCCCGACTTTTCCCCGACTTTTCCCCGACTTTTCCCCGACTTTTCCTCGACTTTCTGCTTAGTTTCGATTTTCCCTGACTTTCCCATGACATTTTAAACTTATTTTCCATTTCCCTGACTTTTCCAGGTATTCCTGGTCCCGTACGAACCCTGTACTTGTGTTTGTAATGTTACCAGACAATACAAACACAAGTACAGGGTTCGTACGGGACCAGGAATACCTGGAAAAGTCAGGGAAATGGAAAATAAGTTTAAAATGTCATGGGAAAGTCAGGGAAAATCGAAACTAAGCAGAAAGTCGGAGAAAAGTCAGGGAAAATTTTGTACATTTAATGGTAGCCCATTAAAAATATATGCTGATACAGTACTATATTAAGTTTAGTAGTTAAATTATGACGCTAAAGATCAGGGAAATGTACAAAATCTGGTCAGAGAAAACTTGTAAAAGTCAGGGAAATTCAAACCAAAAATTTTGTACGAACCCGGACGTAGAATTATGCGTAATACGATGAAGGCGCGTTTCGAATCAGTTTTTATTTATCTTGCTTGAAGGTATTAATTTGTTCCTTCCTGTGGAAGAAAATGAAAAGTAAAAAAAAGAAAGAAACTGGAAGATATCGAGTAAATTGTAAAGCACAGAAAGAAAGGGAGCTGAACAAAACGAAGAAACTGTTGTTGCTGTTGCAGTGCGTGATAGATGTGTGCGCCTCAACATATTCAAAAGTGGCAGAAATGTACAGCAGAATGGTTGTGACTAGGCACTTGCTGCAACCACTTGTTTTAAAAACAACAGTTGAAGAATTTCTCTGCTCTTACTACCAACAGCGACACGTTCGTGCGTCCATAAAGTGTTTCAAGGAAATGGGCAGTATCATCTCAGTTGGCATTGTTTTGTGTCGTAACTAACTCTTAGTCAAGGCTTGCGGTAACTCCGTTTGCAAGAGCGTTCTCCGACCGTTAATATAAGTGGTCAAGCCAAGGCCGACTGATATAGAAAACGAAAATCTCGACTGCAGACTCAACGCGTGTTGACCGCATTTACGTCGCTTTGGTAAAATAAAAAGTGATCCACAAAGTGATACCCCACTGGTGAAAATCCCAAAATTTGCGGATCACTTAAAGTTATATCGATCAGTTAATACCACATCTGACCATCAAGAACTAGTTACAGCCTTCGGAAGGTTTGGAAATTTATTCTACTAAATGGCAGTTAGCAGTCGCTGCACATAAATGTATGAGTTTTCCTATTGAATCAAGGAACAAATCCTTAATATACAAATTGATGAATACATACTATACCCTTGAACATTGCTCAGAAGTCAAGGACTTAGAAGTATGGTTCAGTTGTGGGGATTATTAGTTCGTGCTGCCGCTCCTCCAAATCTATCCACAGTTAAGGGACAAGGTGGAGAATAAAACGTAGGGTCAAGTTAAAGGTTGGGGATTATTCTAAATCAGAAACCAAGCTGATGAAATAAGGCCGAAAGTCGTGGTACAGGTTTGGTGTTGTTTTAATAATCAAATTGAGCGATGTTAAGCTCTGGCTAGCCTGATTGATGGGGGCGACTCATGCCTTAGCTTGGGGCCTAAAATAGAATGCCACAAATGTTAGGCTTACTCGGGGTTAGCTAAAATAATGGCAGATTTTGGTCTGTAGTTAGGTCGTATAGGTACGGGTTGACATTAGGGGATTGTAGTGGAACACTGACAACAGGATTGACCTGGATTGAGTTTAAATTTGGGGAAACTGGACAAAAAGAGAATATTTCTAAATAAGATTGCCGAAATTACCTTTGAATGTGGGACGTTTAAGGTTTCGTGGAGGAATGAATTCTAGGTTAATACCTAATTGTTGGGAGCACCAGGCAGAAGACCAAGCGAGCTTGAGCCTTTACAATTGACGTAAAGGCACCCCCAAACATTAAGTACAAACAATTCATACCTATATGTTACAACAATTGATCGAATAGCATCATCTCAACGAACAATGAATATTAATTTTGAAGTGACAATGGGTCATTACAATTTGACGTCATGTGGATCTTGGGCTTGGCAGATTTCACAAATGACGTCTTCAGCGTAACTTTGCTGGGGTGGTATAATTTCAACGTTAAAATCCGGAAATAAACTTGCAACACAGTAAAGACTTAAAAAGTGCTACTCACTGTAACCACATTGTTAAAGCTGCAAGACAACGGGCAGCTATTATTAAACGTGTATTTGTATCAAGAGATCGTAAAACCTTATACTGGGCTTTCTGCATACTTGTTAAGACCAATCCTGGAGTATGCCAGCCCGGTATGGTCGCCGTACCTTCTTAAGGATTTCGACCACATTGAATCTGTGCTGAGAAGATTTACAAAATATTTACATCGTCTTAAATATAAAAGCTACAATGTTTATAATGTTTAGGATCCTGCTGTGAAGAGTTTAATAAGCTGCTGAGGGGAAGCGGTGTACTGGCCTGCAAGTTAAGGAGGCTATGGCCTTGCGACGCATTCCAACAAACGATAGCAGCAGACGAACGATCACGACGAAGTAAGCGGTGATGTGGCAGCCTGATGAAGACAGTCGTTCTGAGCCCCTGCCAACTCCAGAAAAACCTGACTGTCAAAAATTTGCAAGGATATTAGAACGGTAAATATCCTTTAGTTTGAAATCTAAGCGTACAAAACGTAACCATGGACTCGAGTTTTCAAAGTAAGCGATAGGACATTTAAAAAAAAACTACAATGAACGGCTTAAAGTATTACGTGATTATTCTCTTGAAATGCGCAGGCTTAAATTTGATCTTGGTCTATAACTTACTCCCTCCTGCATGGCCTGTGTGATGTTGATGCCAATCTTTATTTTGAGCGCAGAACTGGTAATCGAACTAGGGATCACCCGTTTAAACTGGTGGTATAATCAGCTAAACGGGAGTATAGAAAATACTTCTTATCTAACCGTATTGTTAATATCCGGAATGAATTGCCAACAGATGGTGTTATTATGGCAGCTTCTTTAAATGGTTTTAAGGCAACTCACTCTCATCCCTGTATAGTGATTGTCGACTGTTCAAAGTGGTCTTGCAAGCTTTCTAATGGCCCGAAATAGACATGCTTAGGATTTTATGAAAGATGCAGATTTAACTTAGATAGGGAGCGTCCTACACCCATTTAAAGGTAAAGAGGTAATGGTGAAGTGGCGAAAGCATATGGTGATTGTCGAATTCAAAGTGCATTTGCGAGCCTTCTAACACGCCGAAATAGACATGCTTAGGATTTTCTGAAAGGTTAGGACCTAGTTTTTCTATCAATTCTAACCGAAATTATTTAGCAATACAAATATATGAGCATCACAATGGCACTTTGAAATTGAAACAAACCGGTATACAAATTACAGCTACATCTTTAAACTGACGTAGAACGGTCTCTATCTAAGTTAAACAATTTTGGATCTCCAACAACAATAATAGATCTCTAACTTTCAGAAAATCTTAAGCATGTCCTTGTCGAGCTGTCATATGGCTCGCAAGAGCACTTTGAATTTAAAAATCGCTCCACGCTTTTGCCGCTACGCCGTTAGCTCGCACCTTGAAATGGGCGTAGGAAGGTCCCTATCTAAGCTAAACAATTTCAGTTAGGGTTGATGGAACGAATCGATCCCCACCTTTCAAAAAATCCTAAACTTGTCCACTTCGGAATGTTAGAGGGCTCGCAACTGCACTTTGAACACTATACCAATCAACTTGAAAAAAGGGAGTGTTCCCGCGAATTATGGGCTATATACTTTAAATACGACTTTGGGATTCAAGGGTTACTTTTACGTAAAAAAATGTCTATCACCTTTCCTGTCCAGAATAATTGTGTGGTGAACGATTTTGATTCACATTATGCTTTTGGTTTGTTGACGGTTAAGGAAACTAAAAACCCTGCGATGTTTGCCGTGACGTCACCATGAGTTAGCCCATGACGAACGAGAACACCGGCTGTTTGGACTAGCCCAGTCACGTAATATGCACGTCACAGCAAAGAGTCATGGCGCGTGGTATAGGAACACGCATGCATACTGGCCTATTCTAATCAAAAAGTGCACAATAGTTCAGTTCAGTTCAGTGTACCACACGTACTATAGCCAGTTTATGCAGGAGTTTTGGAAGAATTGAATAAAGCAAAACTGTTCAATTTCGACCAATGTACACTAAAAGATAAAGAATTACAACACAATTTGACGAATAAAAAATCAAATTGAACAAATTCTCCATTCTCTTAACAGCGTACATTAAAAAAGAATATTTTTCAGTAAATAGTTTTTCAGATCACACGTCACATCCTCCAAGAAATCAGTTCTAATGTAATATTTCAAAATCTCGGAACAAAAGAGAAAAAAAGTCTTGTTTTTTTGAATGGTTGCAACGCCACCAAACTAGAGAAGCAGTATTCTTGACAGACAACCAAGGCTGGCTGAGATAGTAAGTAGCTGCGCTGGAGTGGAGCATACCATCTCAGCGGGCCTTGCAGACAACTTGGATCGAAGAGTCAATGCGTCATGTAGAAACCTCTTTGAATCTTATCTAATCTTATGTAGAAACCTCAGCAGTCAGCATATCCACATTAGAAGGCTGCTTGAACCAAACAATAGAAAATATTCTTTTGGCGTATGGATTGTTTTCACGGCGCACGAAATTTTTTTTTTTTTTTTTTTTTTTTAATAAAATCAAAACTCCGTTCCGTCCACTTTTACGAAAGCTAAACGGGCGAATCATTGAAATAGTAGGGAAAGGGGTGGTGGTTGCGGGTGGATTGTGAATAAAGTTTCAAAAAGTGTCCTTTTTTGGGGGACATTTCTGTATACCATAATATTAGGCTATAAAATCCTGTTGAAACAGTGGAAAGAAAGTTTAGATTAAAAATACAATAGCTGCGCGAAGACGATTGTCTTTTATTGATTGGAGTAAAAGTTGGTTAATTTGACTCCACCGATTCCGTGGAAACACCTCTTCTCGTCTTTTTAGAACAAAGTATTTGCTGCGCTGTAGGGGTTTTTAGTACGTGTGACAGCTCCCCAAGTGCCAACCCCACAGTTAAGGGACTTGCTTGAAAACTTGTCGTGGTGCTTATCAAGGGGTTGTGGGAATTCCAAATTAACCTAAATTGATGGAATATGGCTAGTAGTCGTGGTTCAGTTTTGGTTAAGCTTTAATAGTAAAACATGAACGATAGTATGCTCCGGCTCGCCTGATATTTAAGGGCGACATACTAACCCTGACTTAGGGCCTAAAATGGAATACCAAACGGCCTGAGGCTTACTTGGGACGAGATGGATTGGTAAATTTCGGGTTAATTCAAGTTTTCACAGCAAGGCAAAATAGGTACAGGGTTGCAGTGCTAAACTAGCAACAGAGTTTGTCCGGTTTGATGTTAAGTTTGGGGAAACGGGTCAAAAAGGGAAAATTTCTAATTAAAATGGCCAAAATTACCTTTCGATGCGGGGAGTTGGAGAGTTGGTGACGGAATGAATTTAAGGTTAATACCTAATTGTTGGGAGCACCCGGAAGAAGACCAAGCGAGCTCGAGCCGTTACAATTGACGTCAAACATTAAGTACAGACAAATCATAGCCATACATTGTTACAACAATTAATATAATAGCATCATGTCAACTTACAATGAATATTAATTATTTTGAAATGACAATATAATAATAATAATAATAAATAATAATAATAACTTTTACCACGGTTCAGTGGAAGGTTTCCAGAAGGGAGGTCAACCGCTAACACCAGAACCTGATCAGAGATGCTGTTAATTATGGCCCCTATAAAATGATAAGCTAATTTGGTCTTTTGAGGAAGGCGTGTAGAGACTGCCCATCCAACATCCTGCGGAACCCAGATTCTGTGCTCATGCATACCGTTTCCGTACTAAGGGAATTCCAAATAGGGATGACCCGAATGGAAAAGAAATTTTCTCGGCAGTCGAGATGAGAACCCGGAAGTGCCAGTTTATAGGGATGCTCCCTTGTGCAGTGGTGACTGGGTGCCAGGTCGAAAAAAGGTAAATCAACAGAGATAAGTCCCCTCAGAATCTTAAATGTAAGAAGATCAAATTTAATCCTACGCAGTTCTAATAATTCCAGGCCTGTTCTCGAAAGGCGCTCGATATGGTTTATATCGCGAAGACCTGGCAAACCTTTTGTGAATTTGCGCTGTACCGACTCAATCAGATCAATATCCTTCGCAAGATATGGGGACCAGACTGGTGTTGCATATTCCAACAATGGACGCACGGATACCTTACATGCCCAGACCCGCGTTTTTAAGTTGCCGGGTGTAAAGCAATTATTTACTATTGCCATTCGTCTGAATGCTAACGCGCTAATCTTTTGGCAGTGTAGAGAAGATTTACGGTTTGGAGAGAACCAAATTCCAAGATCTCTTACTTCATTTCCAGAAGGCAAGACTTCGTTTATGAGAGTGTATTCATGACATGAGTTTCCACTACCCACATGAAAGGAGTGGCATTTATTTACCGAAAATGGGAGGTGCCAAGCGTCAGACCACTTCTCCATATTTAGTGTTTCAGCACAAAGATCCAGAGAACAAGCGGAATGAATGTTCTCCGTGCCTACCTTAAGGTCATCAGCGAATTTGAAGCCAAAAGTATTACCGTTTGCAAAAGTTAGGTCATTTAAATAAATAACGAAAAGGAGTGGGCCGAGCACCGACCCTTGGGAAACCCCACAAGTTACCATTTGACTTGAGTGTTTTTTCAATAATCACTTTGCGACCTATTATGTAGAAAAGCAAAGAGCCATGCCCAGAGATCTCCACCAATACCACAACTCCTCACCTTAAGAAGGAGTTTCCGATGAACGACGGATTCGAAAGCCTTTTCAAAATCGAAGTAAACTGTGTCACAGTCCACCCCTACGTCCAAGGCAGATGTCCAACGATCCAGGACAGACAGCAGCTGATGCACTGCAGACCTGCCAGGTAGGAAACCAAATTGGTTCTGGCCAAAGATGGAAAATTTTTCAGTGTACAACAGAATTGTCTCGGACGATAGTCTCCATAATTCTGCATATTACACAAGTCAAAGCAATGGGTCTATAATTTAAAGGGTCTGAGGGGGAACACTTCTTAAACACAGGAACTACTGCTGTGCTCCAGATGTCAGGAATCTTTTTCCCTGTTTAAATAAGCTAAACAATTTTGCAAGGGGATAGCAGATTTCCGGCTCAATTTGTTTGAGAAGGAAGGCAGACAGTTCATCCGGCCTACACGAAAAACTTGGTTTCAGCCTATTTATTGCTTGAAGAACATTAAACTCCGAAAAAACTACCTCATTGCAGGACTCAAAATTTCCCTGGATCTGTGGTATAGGGAAGCTTTTATTTCCATCGTCAACAATCCTGTTCGATGCAAAAATAGAACTAAGGATCTCTGCGTTAGAGTTGTTGTACATTAGATAGGAATTTTTACGCCTGAAAAGTGGCAAGGTACGAGATGTTTTAGTCTTTTGGCGATAAAATCTAAAAAGTGCAGCAGGATTTCCCGCACGTATTGTATTTTCCTCCTGTTTTTGATGCCAGGTTTCTACAGAATCGGAGTACAATTTACGTTGACCATTGTATGCAGCGAGGTTTAGCGGAGTACGGTTTTCGCTGTATTTTCTCCACAATTTCAGTTTCTTTCGTCCCATTTTAATGAGATGGTATGGGAGATAGTCGTGCTTTATGTTGAATTTTTGTCCCGTAGCTTCCCTACAAAAATTTATGACCTGTTATGATACCTTGGAAAGTGGCCCACGCTTGGTCAATACCCTTATGGGCTCCAAAAATCAAATTGTCCCAATTCACTTCAGTGAGTGATGCTTTAAGAGCAGCAAGGTCAAGCTTGCTGGGGACCGTTTTACCACACAGAGACTTAATTACATTTCCGGTCAAGGATATATTTACCCGGAAGGACACGACACAATGATCACTATTTCCAAAGTGTTCTCCCACCCGAAGATCGAAGATCAACCTATCCTCATGTGTGAAGATGAGATCGAGTATATTTTCTCCTCTGGTCGGGTCCTCCACAAGTTGTGTTAAACCAAGTGGTGCAAATTCCTCCAAAAAAAGGCGATGTTGTCAATCAACGGCTCTGTATCTTTTCCAGTCTACTGTTGAAAGATTGACATCTCCAAGAACAATATTTGAATGGCCCTTACGCATTTATATCGAAATAAAATTGCAGACATTAATATCGCAGCACGATCTCTGCTATCCGTGAGATAGCACAGAACGAAAGTTACTTTAGATTCCGGTAACGAAATAACCATCCCCTCTGCAAACTGGGAAACATCCCCAACACCACTGGGTAGTAAGGTCGATGAAGGATCAGCAGTCCCCCACCCCTACTTCCCCGATCTCGTCTAATCACCGAATACACGTTTAAGTCCGTTAACATAGCATCAGTGAAGTCCCGGTGCAGCCACGATCCCACCACAAAAATGAAATCAAATTCACCCCTCCCCACAAGTTCTAAAAAAAAGCCAATGTTTCGAATAACACTTCGAGCATTAATTAAAATACATGACAAGTCTTTGTTGTGACAATCAGAAAGAGCTGCTGTACCAGGCATGACCATGGGGATGTCCCCGTTTAGAATTTGAGGTTTTCCAGATTCGTAAGTACATTTAAGAGTTCGAGTTGAAGTATTAGCTTTCCACGCTTGGTAAGGTGAATCTGATATCTTGCAAGCAAAGTTCTGTCATTAAAAATCTCCCTGTCAATTGAAATGAAAGAGAAATTTTGGTTTACGCACATGTGTCGGAGGAGCAAGTTCGTTTGAGAAATCAATAGGTCATTACAATTTTATGTCATGTAGATCTTGAGCTTGGCAGATTTCAGAAATGACGTCATCGGCGTAACCTTGCTGAGGTGGTACAATTTCAACGTTGAAATCCGAAATTAAACTCGCCAGCGCATTTCTTCATAACTGGGACATCTTGGTGTGCAGTGGCGCACGTAGGAATTTTGTTTTGGGGCAAAAAAACGTTGGAAGTCAGAATTCTAGGGACGTAGCTTGGTATAATTGCCTCGCACCCGTGGGAGACAATTATTCATGTTTAGCAGTTTTGTAACTACCGCCTTTTCTACTTTCGCTAAATTTTTCGGTTATGCTGGGTAGGCGGGTGGCGGGGAGAGTTCACTTGCCCCCCCCCCCCCCCCCTTCCTCTTTCCCCCAGGGTGCACCACTGCCTGGCTCTGGTGGTTGCCAGTAAAGCGGAAGTAATCTCAGTTTGGACAACTAACTTTGTAACAGCTATTTTGCCTACGATATCACCATTGTCGTTGGCAAAAATTGACTCGATGGGTTTTTGTGAGATTGCTAATTCGCAGTGGATCTGATTTATTTTCAGCATTGGTTGTCTAAACCGGCAAAAAAACTCCAACTGAAACCAGCCGTGACATATATTGTACTAATTGGTAAACAACTATTTGGGGGGTAAACTAGGCAAATCTTAGAAAAGACGATGTGACGATATAAAGGCAACGAAGAAAAAGTCTGCTGTAAAATAAATCCGGTAAGAGTGGTCCGTGGGGGAAAAAAAGAACGAATAAATATATCCGCTGAATAAATATCCCAGGAAAAAAGATCCGGAGGAAAAAATGCCAGTGTGATTAGCTATACGCAACGCCCCTGCCGCGCTCTCGCTGCCGCACTCGCTGCAGCTCTAAATTTAACATTAGAAACCACCATTAATCACAAATTCCATAAAGATAGCAACGTCCACGTACCTTTTCCAGTGACTTTTTTCTCCGGATCTTTTTTCCTGGCACTTTTTACAGGACTTTTTCCTTCAGACTCTTTTTTTCTCCGGACTTTTTCTCCAGACTGGTTTTTAACTGATCTTTTTTCCAGGACCTTTCTTCCCCGCCTTCTTTTTCCCCAAACCTTTTTCCCACCTGCAAACCAGCCGCGCATAAGCTATACTCGAGGCACCAGAAAATTTCCGAAAAATTGAATACCGATCACCACCGCAGTTCAACCGATGAACCAATAACAAGATGCACTAACACTGCATTAGTAATTCGACGTGTCGTATGGTAGAATAAAAAAAAAAATCTGTAATTGACGTATGAAGTTGGAATGGCAGACATACCAACAGGACACCACTAAAAAAACTGAATGCGTGGTGTACTGAAAAACATCTACTATATTAGACATTACATTAAAAAAATTGTCTGGTAACTTTTGCTACTACGATACGGCAAATGAGCAGAATCTTGTGTGCGACGATGCAATCACTGACCAGATAAGTTTTATCGGACGCTGATATTGGTATTCTTACAAAAAAAAAAAAAAACTGAAAGCTTCGTTGTTTTTAGTTTCCCGTTCCCGTTGTTCTTGTTCATCAGACTTTTACATTTTTTAAATCTTCGAACACCATATTTTCATAAATTCAGCAGATAATTTGGTTGGGGGGGGGGGGGAGTAGGAGAAATCATATTGCGCTTAGGGTACGTGAGGTTGACTACTTTAAATTTATTTACTTTTTTGGTGTATTAACAAAAGTTAAAGTATTCACATGAAAATTGTGACAAAGTCCACATTGAATATAACACTGCAATTTCATGTGGCCAATTTTTGTTAGGCTACTCAATACAAAGTACTTGTTTTACTACGTTTTATAATTATCTTTATTATTATTATTTGTAATTTTAAATCTGTGGGTAAAACTAATGTCGAACCAATAAAACTTACGTGAGTCTTCCTGTTACGGATTCCTTTAGGAATATCCCGCCCTTCCCTCCTTCTGGCCAGTCCGGCATTGTGAAAACAGGACATCATTCGCTTTGCTCACTCGTTCAATAGGAAACAACACCACAAATACGCGTAATTACACCACAACAGTGCGATATACAGTGCGATATATACAGTAACAGTGCGACATACTGTAATATATCGCACCCGAAAACTTGTTTACTAGCGTTTGACACGTCGAATTAAAAACAGCCGGTGCGCCGGTCTGGTTTTGACAAAACGAACCTGACGTTCCGGTCCAAATTAAGCCTGCAGAAATGCTATTCAATGCGTTGAGATGAATAATGATGTACACGATTTTTCACACACTACTTTTACGCAAGACGAATTCAAACCGGGGTAACTAAACGATCTATGAGAACGCGGTCCTATTGCCAAGTGTAAATCCAAATAAATCTAAATCAGATATCTTTCAAGAGAATGGTTTAATGCCAAACTTGCCTTAGTAACTTTTGAACTTTTTTTTCCCCCGATTTCCTGGAAATTTTGCACCTACATTCGCCCCTTTATTTGTTGATTTAAGTTCGAAACTCATCAAAATCGAGCAAGGGTTTTTTTTTTAGAAAATGCTGACTTTAAAATATCAAAATTAATCAGATAATGAAAGACGTGACGTGACATAAATCAGGGATCACATTTAAAAAGTTGATAAATAAAATGATTACTATTAAAAAAAACGCGTAAACGTATAAAATACGGATGTAAGCCTTAAAAAAAAACCTAATGCTCTAAAGGAAGATGTACAAGAAAAAAACGTAAGCAACTAAGAGTCACACTAATACGTGTAAAAGAAGCTCCAGCTTCTTAAAAAAACAAGCTGGAGCTTCTTTTACACGTATTAGTGCACCGCTGATGGCATATATGCCTTTTTCTTGTACATATGTTCCTTTAGAGCATTACGTTTTTTTAAAGCTTAGATCCGTATTTTATACGCTTAAACGTTTTTTTAACACTAATATCTGTTATTTTTTTTTCTTGGAGATATTGTAGGTAAATTACATAACTTGAATGAATTTTTGCATGAATTAATCGCGGATAACTTGAGATAACGCTTTTTAAGATTCATCAGCACATTATATAGCGTTCACAGGGCCTAGTCCTTGAAAGGAGCCAATGACGTCAATGGAGCATACGTGCCTAGGAGTGAGAGTATAGGAAGGTTGGTCTTTCTTAAACATATTAGGGCGCTTATGACGACATTGGATCCTTCCTGTCGCGACTGTCATAAACCGCTTTGTTCAGACTGATGTCACGACTGCGCCGTTTAGATCCGAACTGTCTCCAAGAAAACTTCTTGTTCGCTTTTTATTTTAACTAGCCGTATAGTTTGCTTCGCTCACTCCATTGGCGTCGATCCATGCTTCACGTAATATCTTTGATTTTAAGAGCATCACAAAATCGATGTACTGATTATTTCGACGCTAACTATAATATTATTGCAATTGTTGCTCACAATTCGTTCATCACATTCCTCAGCACGTCTACTTTTCATCTATACGTCATTCAAAACATACGATTTGTTTGTTTGCATGTTTGTACGTGGAAAAGGAGTAATCCCCTACGAAAGTGAGAGATGAAAGATTGAGAGAGAGCAAAACGAAACACTCATAGGAAAGGTTTAGTTTACGTGGAAATCGCTCGATTTTCTCGTTCAGTCCACGCACCTCCGTGCTTCAGAGACACGAGTGTTTGACACCCTTTTAAAACCAGGTCTAAGCTTTTGATTTTTTTATGCAAAGGTACAAAAACCCATTTTTAGATCTACGTATATGTTATGCGTTGCGAAATACGTCGTCCTTTTAGGTTATTTATTGCGTGCATCCTTTCCCAGATCATCTCAGTAAACGTAACTAATATCTTCAAGACTGTTTGTTTGTCACTTTCCATCAAGACTGTGACGTCATGAACGTATACCTGGAAGGTTAAAATAAAACTTTCACGTTATTTTTTCCTGGTTTTTCGCGTATTTGAGGGTCATAATATCAAGTTACAGCGATGAAAGTAGGCCTATCCGAAGCGTATTTTAATTATCTTTCGTTTGGTCCTACTCCCATCATTATAGGTGCTTTGGAGTAGTGGTACAAACACGCACACGCACATCATACGATGTAGATTATGATGTAGTGACGCATGGTACGAAGTAGTTCTTTCAGACACACACACACACACACACACACACACACACACACACACACACACA
>JAHWFP010218583.1:22121-38368 GCA_023313725.1 Lithobius niger
GGGGGGGGGGGGGGGGGTCATTGAAGAAGAATTGGTGGTGTCATTCTCATCTCCCCCTCCCAACACCCACAGCTATAAACATTGCTCTGGTAAACTGAAAAATATAACTCATCAACTTTTTTACAATTGCATGTTTGTAAAAAAAAAAAATTTTCCCCTTTAAAACTTAGTCTAGGCTTTTTTAAAGATTATTCATTAATATAATTCGGTGTTGATATTATTGCTTTTGTAAACATATTTTTGTGTTAAAACACGCTAAGTACACACAAGTGCCTTCTGTGCTTCGTATAGTGGACTTGGCAATTTTTTAATGAATTAAATAAAGAGGTTAGATTCAATGCCCGTTGCTATCAATAATTACGCCAAAGTTTTCTTGTTCGGTGAGCATCCAGGTGCAATCTATGTACCACCACGTGATTCACAATATCGTATCAGGTTGCAGCGTTGCGGTGGCATGCTACCGATAAATAGACTGATTTCTATTTCCATGCGTCACGCTCCAACACGGCAAAAATATCGCGTGCTTCGAGTTTGTTGGTGCCATGGTGTTCCTACACGGGGCGCTCTCGTGCCGCCGCAAGCTGCTCTGAAACGCGCGCTTCTCACGCGCTTCAAAATGGGTGCAACTACACGGCGCGCTATGAAAAAGCGCCGAAATGCGAGCGCCACGCGTCATCCGTCATGCGGCACGCGCTAAAAGCGCCCCGTGTAGATGCACCTTTACGCAGAAAATTAGTCCTGGACCACGCATTCTGCGACTAACTACATATAAGTACAGAGAAAATAGGACACAGAGAAAACTATTAAACATAGAGTAGCACAAAAGCCGGTAGCAGCAAAAGTAAGGAACCACCAGAACACAGATCAGAACACACAGACCCTGGGCTTGGTCTGTGTGTTCTGATCTGTATTCTGGTGGTTCCTTGCTAAGTAAGTTAGGCTGCTTAAACCAAATAATACAAAATTTTGTGTTGGTGCATGCTTTGTTTTCTCGGGCGCATTAAAACAATGTGTGTGTTTTTTTTTTAACAAAATCAAAAGTCCATCCCACCTAGTTTTAGATGAAAACACATAAGCGCGGGAAATCACCGAAATAGTTGGTAACAAGGGGAGGGGGGGGAGGTTGAGAATAAATAATTTCAAAAAGTACCTTTTTTCTTTAGATAGCACTATATCCAATAATATTAAACTATAAAACCGTATTGAAATAGTTGAACGAAAGGTTAGATTAAAAATGTAATCATTGTCCGAAAACTAATTTTTTTTTAAGTTGGAGTAAAAGTTTTTTTTTAATTTAGCTCGACTGACTGATTCCGTGGAAACAACTCATCTCGTCTTTTTTAAACAAAACATTTGTGGCGCATTTCTTCATAGCTGGGACGTCTTGGTGCAGTGGGGCACACAGGAATGTTGTTGGGAGGGGGGAGGGAGAAGGAGGCAAATCAAAATCGGAATTCAGAGGACGCAGCTGGTTGGTTTAATTCCCTCGCAGCCCCGTGAGACAATTCAAGTTTCAGCAGTTTTCAGAACTTTTTCAATTGCAATAAAATGCCTTATTTGTATAACAGCCTTAGGCTATGATATCACCATTTTCTATGGCGAAAATTTGATCGCTCTCTACCCTTGTGGGGGTTTCTATATGCCAATCGGAGATATCATTACCTGTAAATTTAGCATTTCGTTCTTGTAATGCTGATTTCTCCCTAGGGAATTTAAGTTGGTTGGATACGCTCGACGAGTATGCCAGCTCATGATCAAAGCTGTGCGCGCGTACAGTCTGCTTGGCCCGCTCATGACATCGTCACGCTCAGGCAAACGCTCTTTCATTTACAATTCATGGCGTGAGCAGGCGCGTGAGCTTGCTTAATCTATCCTGTTGGTAATGCTGGCCGCTACTACGATCCAATTATGCTGTTTCACAACCTCCCGTTTCTACAACGGCAAGATTCGATGCCATACGGGTCAAGGTTACTGTTAAGATATTTGACTGTTTATTTTGACCATTCAACCTTTTAGCACACCGCGTTTTCCTTTCTTGCGGCGCCGATGGAATCCGTCGATGCTGCCATTTTCCTGTCCCAGCATGCAACAACTAAGCGTGCGAGAGCGTCGCTTGGCGCCAAGGCTGGCTGAGATAGTAGCTGCGCAGCTACTAACTCAGCGGGCCTTGCTTGGCGCTCACCCATCTAGGTCCAGTTGACATTCGTGTGACGCTTGAAAACAGCAACGCGCGCGTTGGCCCGCCTGCTCTACAATTGTGAATGGTCGAGCTTAAGCGTTGAGCATGGCAAAAACTCTAGTTTCACGCGCCGAGCGTCACGCGTACGCGTCGAAATCAATATAATAAATGGGCCCTGAAAGTGTCGAGGAGCGAAAAGTTTCCACAAGACGCT
The DNA here is from genome assembly GCA_023313725.1 of Lithobius niger. Classification (NCBI taxonomy): domain Eukaryota; kingdom Metazoa; phylum Arthropoda; class Chilopoda; order Lithobiomorpha; family Lithobiidae; genus Lithobius; species Lithobius niger. Next base: position 24,515 of record JAHWFP010218583.1, read on the forward strand.
TTTAAAATAGGGGTCCACCTGGGTTGCCGAGCTGGCCGGGTGCAAACAACTTAAAATCTCTTGGGAGAAATCAGAATGACGTGAATGGAATGCTTATGAGCGCCCCCGCAACCCCGACAAACGAATACTTGTCTCTTAAACGAAACTAAAACCATAACAAAATTGTTTTTAAATATAGAACTTTAGGTTAATTTTTTTACGCCCTCTTCAGTCTTTCTTCTCCCCCACCTCCTAACTTCCACCAATAGCCAAGGCCTAACGCTAAGACGGCCTTTTATTTGCTAGCCGTCACGCGCTGCCTGTACGCATTATCTGGATAGGATGGATGTTGATGTCGTCATTGAATCTTGACGGGCGAACCACTAGCGCGTGTCTTAACGCACACTTTACAAAATACGCAAATGGTGAACTGTGAAAAAGTATCCATTGCCGCCCCTTGGTTACCGGTATTTTCTTCGCTTCACGTAGCACAACATTGCAGCGCAGGGAAGCCGTCTCCTTCCATCCCAGGGGCACGCTTTCCTTCAATTACTTGGGATCGTCCAGCCGTGGCCTTTACGGACCCAGGGATCTCCACGTGACCAATTCTATTATAGAAGGGAAAAGAGACGGGATAGGGCAATAAATGAGGGGGTGGGAAGAGCGGAGTGGGGGGGGGGGGGAGGTGAGGATGACCGCATTCCCAACTTAGCTCGAGGCCGTGCTAGCATCGCGTCAGCCTATCCCATCTTCCCCTCTAGAGCCCCCACCCTTCGATATGAAGCTAAGTGCCGGGCATGCCTTCCCGATCTACTCCCCCGCTGCAATTAAATGGATAGCCGAATCGAACCTCGGTATAACGTAGTGTAATGCAAGACTGACTTGCTGGAGTAGGTATAGTTTGTTCCACATTATGTTTTCAGAAAACTGACTGGATGACTACTCGTTTCCTCGCACTGTGAGTGCAAAAACTTGTGAATATCACACTTGTAGACTCGACAAAGTTACTGTTAGAGTTTACGAATGGGATATTTACGGATTTTTTGCACTCGTAGTGGAAGAAAACGTGGCATCATACAGTCATTTTTTTAAAAACATAATGTGGAACAAAGTATAGAGTAGGGAAAATTTCCCGTTAAAAACCGTTCGTTGTTTTACCTTGGTTTCAAACCTGTTGTAAAGGTTTGAAACTGTCAAATTTGTAGCGATTAAAAGGAGTGGAGGTGGGGAGATTTCTGGTAGTGAAGAGTTGTGGGGGGGGGGGGGTGTATGGCGGTGAAATGAATTTAAAGGGGGTTGTTCCCTGCTGCAATTCGGGGACGGAAAGTTGATATCGAGACTGGGTTTAACGGGCGGACTTTAATGTTATGGATAATCAGTAGTAATAGCCCTAGAGCTTTTGTGGATAACACGGCTACTGTTTTCGCACGAAGCCTGTAACCTGACATTAAAACTAACGAATGTTAAATATTTTGCAATTATATCCCAAGCGCATAGCGCGAGGGATATAATTTCAAATTAAATTAGCATGAGTTAGTTTTAGTCTGGTTACAGGCTGAGTGCGAAAACATTTTTAGTCGTATTATCTACAAAAGCTAGAGGGCTGTTTTATTGGAGTATATCCCAATTCAAAATAAATAATAACAAAGGGACAAAACATTCTTTGTGTTATTAATATTTATAACGTAATGCTACGTTTTATTAGCTTACCAGTTTATTAGTTCATAAAATTATTTGTCTCCAACGAAAAGCTATAGGCGTTGATGCGTCGGCGACTTTCTCCCTTTAAACATGCCGCATCAACTACGCATTGCTGAAATCCGCCGAGAGATGGCTCTGTGTGTTCCTGTACTAATTTTTAATCTTTTGCTAATAAATACCATGGGATCGAAAAACTAAGAGACTAATAGGGTAAAAATTAATATTATTTATGCCAATAGATCGCCGAAGAAAAATTATAAGATTCTAGCCTAAAAAATTTTAAAGTGTGATGTTCAAAATACGAAAATCGTAATGAATACGTCGAGTTTTCTAGCTGGTATATATGCGAGTCAAAATCCGCAGTGTTAAGCTAGTAGTTGGCGTTCGTTTTAAGCTTAGCTCGATAAGTTGCGCATGCGCACAACGAAAAGGTGCTGGGGTATAATTACCCCAGTGTATAATCAGGTGATTACATCACACTAGGTCGATTATACCCCGCTGCCCTACCTTGCACCATGACCGCAAGCGGGATATACTCGATAGTAGTGCACAGTTAATGAGTACTTTTCGTAGGAATCGGGCGTTAGATGTTTATTTTGATAGGCTTAGATGTTATACCTCGCCTGACACATCAGTCTAAATATTTAGAGGCATGCTAACAGCGTGATATGGATGTTCAGAGTTGATTTTCTACACCCCCCCCCCCCCTCCAAATATTACGTAGTTACGGTTCGACAGCTGGGAATGGATGGCGGACAGGAGTTACCCAAATTGTTGGCTAACAGCTAAGCAAATGCAATAGTTGGCATGGCAAAGCTCGTAGTTACGTTGTTGTTGTATAATTCACAATACAATACATTGATGTAACAACAAGTGTCAGGCTGTTTGAGGGAAGGCAAACTGAGACAGATCTGAATTGTAAGGCCGATTGTGATATGATCTCATCCAGAATTACTCGACGGGAATAATCTACATCAAATCAAAAACCAAAACTGGTAAAAAGGGGCCGCCAAGTTCCGAATGGTTCGGCCCTTCAAAGGATTGATAATAACACACCAAACCATTCGCCAAGTTAATCGCACCTCTTACGTCCAAAGTATTATTCGGTGCGATTAAGTTGGCGAATGTTTTGGTGTGTTGACATCACTCCTTTGAAGGGCCGAACCATTCGGAACTTGGCGGTCCCTTTTACCAGTTTGGTTTTTGATATGATGTAGATTATTCCCGTCGGGTAATTCTGGATGACATCATATCACAATCGGCCTTACAATTCAGATCTGTCTCTCAGTTTACCTTCCCTCAAACAGCCTGATATGTCAATGTATTGTATTGTGAATATATATCAGTCCTTTTTTAACTGCTTATATATGTAATGCATAAGCAGTTATTGAAACACAGTCGGGGAGAAAAGGGGCTTGCGTCGTGAGCTATTGTTAAATGACGTTTCGTCCCACTCCAGACGTTCATTTGAACGGGTCATGCCTATCACCTTTGTCGTACGGCCGGAAGTAAATATTAGTCGATTTTTCATGATTTCGATTAGAAGACGTGCCAGCAAATTGTACGCGTTGTTATTGAACAGTTTACCGCTAAATCGTTTGCATATGAAGGGTTGTAGGTCCTTAACTAAAAATGTTTGCCAATTATGCTTCTGTAAGAAAAAAAAAGTTGAACCGGAACTGGCCCAGCTTATTTCACGTTTTGACAACATGAACGGAAAACGCAATTCTATCTGTTGTTTGGCTATTGGGCGAATCACTGAAAAAAAATGGCGGCTACTTTACGGTTCGCGGCTGTCCTCGAATTCTATGCGTATTAGCAATTCGTGTAGTTATGTGGCTCCTGCTAATCGGGTAATTACTGTAAATCTATTTAGTGTAACAGTTTGTTGTCGCCCCGGAGGGGCTCGTTTTATTGTCTCCTGGTATAATCAATTCGACAAACATGTGAGACAACGGAATAGTGCATTTAGGTGCGTAGCTAACGGAATAAAGGCAGAATTATAAATTCATTCCACGATCACTTTCGATAGTAAAATAAACAATAGAGGGAACAAGTTTACTTTAGACTGCTTATGGAAAGAATAAGGGCTCCTCACCGATTGATCTCTCGTTGGGCTAGAATGGCGTAAAATGATCAACTGAACAACACTTTCGCATAAAATGTTTGGGGCAAAGGCTTCGTTTGGCCGTCAGAAATTATTGAAAGCCGCACTCTTTGCGTTGACGGACTAGAGACCGTTTTCTTCCCATGTTCTCAGCTGATATTTTTTTTCCGTAAACAGTTCAGATAGTCAGTTTCGGGTGGCTTTGTTATTGTCGGTTAGGTTAGGAACCGGCTTCGGCATTTCACTTGAGGTTATGAACTGGTTGGGGTTTGGCGTTTCTCTTGTCGGACTTTCGCCCAGTTTATGCTTTCTGGCGCAGCGCGGTGCTAACTTTGGAGCTTCACCAAGGCCAATCGGTGCGTTTGCCCCAAAAATGGAAGAGGAAAACATTACTCAGCAGGTAATTTTTAGTCCATTAAAAAAAATCGGACGAGAGTCCGTTTTCTTCCCATGTTCCCTTTACGCACATGGCCCGAAATTCGAAAAAAAGAGAAAAAAAAACTATACATTTAATTTTCACGGAAAGCACTAGAAATGGATCCCAAATTGCGGAAACTCGTTAAACCTAACCAATTAACTGCCCCAGTATGAAATGCCAAATCCCAACCAGTTAACTACCTCAGTATGAATTGCAAAACCCCAAACCTAACCAGACTGACAATAACAACAAAACCACACGAACCTGCCAATAACAACCCGCCTATCGGAGCTGTTTACGAAAAAAAATATAAGGTGCCCTGCCGGCCCGGCTAGCGAACGCAAACACCGTATAGATGTACGGATTGTGGCGCTACAAATCGACTTTTTTAGTCGTTTTAACACATTTCCGCGCTCAAAAACCAACTGTCCCTGTATTTAGGAATGTGTTGGAGCCATTTGGAATCAATATCGTAAGGATATCGAGTATGAGCGTAATGTAAACTTTAGCCCAATAGAGAGCTGTGTCTTTCGTCTATAAAAATAATAATGTTGCGATTTTATAATGGCAAGCGTTCTTTAATAGCAAGAGTTTCAGATTTTTTCATCCAATGTGCAGCTTGGATCATCTTAGAAACAAAGTACATTATCTTGTTTCATTGGTGTATAGATGGGATCAACGGATTTAAGGACAAATTCCCTCCCCCCCCCAAGCTTTGCCAAAATATTAATTTTTTTTTATTCATTTGCATTTTGTTTTATAAATTTAAGTATTTTCGACTGAGAGCTATTTTCAGAATGAGATGTTTTTCTCGGGTGTGATGCTGGGATAGTAGTTGTTGCTCCCCCTCCTCCCCACTCCAAAAAATAATCGACCATGGTCGTATTGCATGCCTGAATGTTTACACCTATTTAGTTGATTTGTACTGCTGGAACCTACGTCGCTTTTAATAATAAGAGCGTAATCGGAGAATTGGTTATGATGGCTTCTATGCGTAGTGATTACATCCTCCGTTCTTCAACTGCAGCGGGGTATTTAACCGGGGGTGGGGGGAGCCAGGCACAGGGGGCGGCAAGCAAAAACATCGCTCTTCTGCTCAATCTTGGAGCTTGATACATCCAGCTTGATAATCTTTTTGACGTAAGCAGTTTATGTATTTCTTTATGAAATTCTTGTTTAAAATTGTGTATTGACTCAACTCCACTACCGTGCAGATGTGTAATTAAGTGGCACGTCAACAAGAAATTGGTTTTCAACAATTTGCTATATACCTTTTGCCTATAGGTGGTCACCTCTTTATAGGTTTTTGGTTTGGTTTTAATTTTGTTGTAATTTGTTTTATTTCGTTAGTTTTGGTGTGTTGGTATCACTCCTGAAGGGCCGAATCACTCTCAACTTGGTAGCATCTTCACCAGTTTTTGACTTTGTTTATTTTGCTTTGTTTTTAGAGTTGGTTTATTTTTCGTGAATTGGATGTGAATACAATTTCTTTGGCAACGTTGTTTAGATTTATCGTGCTACACTAGTGTGTGTCTAGGCACGCACGTCAGTATACACGTTGTCATTGTCCGAACTTTGGCCGTCCAGTGAGAGACGATGCCGACAATACTAACAATGGTTACAACAATATTTTCGTACTTACGCGCCATCCCACGCCATCCTCGTTACACCCCTAACCATAAAAGGTACGCAGTTCGTATCGTACTGCAGCCATTCGTCCAATTTCATAGCTGGAAGCCTTCCCGTTATCTCGGTATCGGCGAATAATCACCCTATCGAAATTAACATGGAGATGAGCGGACTAGAACTAGCTAGTTACACATTTTCAACGGTATTGAGGGTCAGATTTTGCATTGACACCAGCTTAGCTGGCATTCCTATACGAGTTAATTTTTGTCAGATGGGTCGTTGCTCTTGATTTCAACACAATTTAAGCTTTTGTACCGCATTATTTTTCCTCAAGTACCTGAAATGTGCCCAACTATGCTTCAAGATATAAGACACTGACGCTATGGCGTCGCGCTACAATGGTTTACAACCTCGACAATTGAATTGATGTGATGTTTGTTGTGATGATTGTTGCCTAACTTGGCGCGACACACTAGCGTGTGTCTAGATAATAATTCTGGATCCCGGCTGAGCAGAAAAGAAAAAGGTAAAAGGCCGAACAATCTCTTTAATCGCTTTTCATTGTTTTCGTGCACGTGTAATGTCTTTATTTATTATTTATTTAATCTTACAGGAGTCTATCGGCCTCAACGCTATGCACTCCTTCTACAAACTTATACTCTAACTTACACTAAACTTAAAGCTATACTCGGTGCCAAACAACATCTTAGAACAACAGTCTCCTAACACCACAGCATCTTATTTATTTATTTTTTTCATACTTAAGCTGAGCCGAAACCATTATGCTATGCGCTCAATATACAAATGGACTACTTACAAACTACTTACTCTACACACTCGTATGGCCAGCTCCTACCACACCTCCTCTGTTACCTACAATTCAAACCGCCGAGTGGCGATGCAGAACCCGAAGGCCACGGCCCGAGTCACTTTCCGCACCCAAGACCTCCACTAAAGTGCTCCCACGCAGCGTAATCCTCCTCACGTGCTCCCACTGCCTACACTCCAGTAAAGTGCGAATCTATGACCGAGGGTACACGTAGGTTTCTTACGTCGCTTCATCTTACGTCGACGTAGCTTACGTCGATGTAGTGCTTAGAGCGCTTTAAGAACCTCCGTGTACCCACCTAAAACCATTTCAAGTCGCTTTATCTCAAACCACCTCGATACGTCGACGTAAGGAGTTGAAGCGCTTTAACAACCTACGTGTACCCACCTAAAACCCATTTTCTACGTCGCTCTAAGGATTGCTTCCCTTTGATTGGTTGAAATGAGCGCGTTGAAACGTCACGAAACTAGGACGGCAACCTGTCACTTCGTTAAAACGAAGTCGAAAGCCAGCTGGCTGAATGGGGACTTCGCAATAAAGAGGGGTTTACTTGATGGGGGGATTAGATAATCGCGACGCAGGAACCCCCGCTGTCGTTTTAACTCACTCCAACTACAACCTCCGTGTAACCACCTCTCTCCTAAAGCGATGTGAGTTCAAGTCGACGTAAGGTAAAGCGACGTAAGATGAAGCGACGTAAGAAACCTACGTGTACCCTCGGTCTATCTCTTCCGGTGCCCCACACGCACAGGCCGGGAAGCCCCTCCAACCCAGCCGGAATTTGTGGCCGTTGAGGAGGGCACGCCCGGTCCGAAACCGCGACAAAAGACCCGCGTCCCGCCTACCAAGGCGACCGAGGAGAAGAGGGGGGGTGGGGGCAGTAACCTCCTGGTGCAGAGCGTACAGATGCCTACCTGTAGAGGCGATGGCCCACCGTGTCTGCCACTCTCGGCGGGAGGCAGCACGCAAAATGGGGTAAAGATCCCGGGCTGAAAACCGACATAATACCACTTCATTACACTCAGTGCGGGACAATTCATCCGCAGCCTCGTTTCCAAGGATGCCACAGTAGCCGGGGAACTACTGGTGCCGAACTACACAACCCATGCTGATGGCTCCCCTGAGCTTCAGACCAACCTCCAGGACAATTGGGTGGGACACCCGCAGAGCCCTGAATGACTCCCGCAAAAAGGAGAGAGCTGCCTTTGAATCAGAAAGGATGCAGAACCTGGGCACCCGAAGATCCAAGCTAACATCAAGCGCGACCGATATAGCCGCCAGCTCTCCCTCAAAACTCGAGGGGACCACCTCAAAACAACGAGTTAGTTGTCGTCGGTGCCTAATACTGATTTCACACTACTAAATTCGTCTCGGGCCAGCGCGCGCCGCTTATTTGCGAGCCAACTTGGCCGCTACAGCAAAGTGGGCTGGCGCGCGCCGGGGAATTATCTTAGCGTATTATCGGTCTACCCGCAAAAAGACCTTTCTTCCTCGTGCTGTTCCCCTTCTCACTCCTATTGTTGTGGGATAAGGACTGCATGAGTCACCCCTCCGCTAGATGCAGAAAACACGGCCGTTACGAATTTTTAAATGTGAAATCCGAAACGAGCTGCCCATGGCTGGCTCTCATTCGGCGCGGCGCGCCCGGGCGCGAGACGAATTTAGTAGTGTGAAATCAGTATTACAATTCCTGCTGCACGTGCTAAGGATTGAAAACTATCGTCCAAACCGTTGATTGTTGATGGGTAGTGGTGTTGGAGTTGCAGTTAGAGGTGTGCTGTGGGAAGAAGGTACGCATTCTGTGCTCGCGCCTAGTGCTCGGTGTACTGCCATGTGACATTTTGAGTGGGGGCACTGGTTGGTGGAATAGGATGGAGAGGAAAGTCGGGCTCTGTGTACACAGTGAGATGGCGCAGTTGTTCTGGGAGACAGTTGGTTCCACAAATCGGTAACAAATTGTAGTGTTGTGTTGAAGGACTGGAGGTTTTGTGATTAGTATAGTATTTAGGTGTGGTGTAGGCTGCATGGCTTGGGGCCACAACCCTTAATAAGCAAGTTCGAAAGAATCCATGTTTCAGCGAAATGCATGTAGTTTTAAATCAAACTAAGCTGCGTTGTTAATTTCGACCTCGAAATTGGCAGCTGGAAACGATGCAATGCCATATTTAATTCGCAGATGAAAGCTTTTAGAGCTGAGCTGAATTGTTTCAAAGTGGACAGGAGTGGTTAACGCTCGTTAAACCCTTTAAACCCTTTTTTAAACAACAATCACTGCTGAGCACGAGGCTGATCATTGCTATCTTGCATTACATTACATTATCTTTATCTAGACACACGCTAGTGTGTCGCGCCAAGTTAGGCAACAAACATCACAACAATCATCACATCACTTCAATTGTCGAGGTTCAATTGTAGTCGGTTATGTACAGAACTACCTAAGGAAGCTTCTTGCAAAAATTCTGTCGAATGGTTTTGTGGAAAATATTACTTAAAGCTTTAAAAAAAATTATTTTTTGGCTACGTGCGTTTAAAAATATTTTAAAGTATTGCCACTAGTACACAGCAGCCTATAAAAACGAGATTTTTTAGTAAATTTAGTAGATTAAACAACGTAAAATGTTCATATTTATAAAGTAGGTACTCCAGGCTAATTTTTAAAATTTGAAAAAATTGATTTATTTTTAGGACCCTCTCTCCCTTCCTTCTACCAGATTACCTTAACTGTGGGTGTTGGTGTCGAGGAGCCGTTGCACGAACCAATAATTGCCCCGAACATGCTCTCCCTATAGCACTAATTTCCTGGAAACTGGATTTGGATTGGTTGTGATAGTAACTCCCTTTCTCCATCCACACTCTCGGGCTGCGCGGTCTAAGCGATATATATAACATACGCCGGTCTAGTAGGAAGTCATTGTTTTTACACTGCCTCGTTTGTTGTCGCAATGGCATTTCTTTCTGTTGGGGCGCAGAGTTTTCCATCAACAATACTTGTCGCAACATTTCATTTGTTACCGATTGTTACTATACGTAATCGACATTACCCGTCTCACTACCGACCGCTTCCCTTTTTAACTGCTGCCGTGCTAAGCATGAACATGCTCGCCCTTTTCCATTGCTACCGCGCAAAGAATGAAGATGCTCGTCCTATCCCTTTAATTGCTTCTTTTGGATTGGGTGTTATAATGACCACCTATCTGCGGTTTCGCATCACGATCGGGTCAGAGTTGGACTGGGTCACAACGTTTCGTGATCCAGTGGCCTGAAGACCCAGTCTGACCCAGTGATCAAGTTTGACCCAGTGACTTGAATTTTTGGTTTTTAATTTAAGACTTTTCAAGGGATTAAAGACTTTTTACGAACCCCGTCAGCACTCAGGCAGCTGTAGGATTTATTCTTGCTACAGTTAAGCTGCTAACCCAAATTCAGTTTCCGTCCCGGTTATTTGAAAAAACGAATTGAAGTTCCTTTCGGTTTCCGAAAATTCGTGAAAAAAGTTAACCGAAACTGTTAATCTTGCGTTTTAACTACTCATCTAGTTATGCAATTGCAGTCTGACTGAAGATGACACCGAGAGATGCTACAATACTGGAGTTTACCATTCCATTATGTTGTAAAATTTAATTTAATTAAATTTAACTAGCTGAAGGGTAATCCCATCTCTCCCGAAAGGGAGTTGCCCAATTCCTTCAGATAGTTGTTGATTTGGGGGTTCCCCTTTACAACACACTGGGTCATACTGGGTCATACTGGGTCATACTGGGTCATACAGGGTCATACTGGGTCACTGGGTCAATTTATGTAATGACCCAGTTCAAAAATGTGACCCAGTTGACCCAACACTGGATCGGATATCGTTCGGCGCAAAGCCAGATGGGGTGGGGTTGGATCCAAACAGCGTCATGCTAATATTTCGGCTGTCAGAACGTCTAAAATAATGATCAGTTTGATCCCCCCAGGGCACATTTACCCACGGAAGCACACAGCAAACGGTACAAGCTTATCTCAGCTGGTTTTGCATCGGTGTGTTTGGTGTTGGGCGTTCTCACGTACACGTACACTCACCACGCAAAAGCGTGAAAAGACTTCGATGGTGATAGCATTGGCGCCGAAGTGCTGTTACCAAATTTCCTTATAATTATTAATAGAGCCTGTAAAATTACATTTGTGTTGATATAACACGTTTAAACACGATTCGCCTTCGACGCTACCTCATAGGCTCCTTCTTCCTGGCTTAAGATTAGTGTTGTTTTGTGTAGACGCGAGGCGTCACCACATATCACATGGCGAAAATTTGGTTAGTTTTGTTTGGCTGTCGCAATGACTGCTTTTACCGTCTATCCACCCTTGCCTACGGTTCGGTGCACGCAAAATATGAGTGATAGCAGCTTCGCATTATCACAAATATTGACTTCTCCATTGCCGCACTTCATTTCTTCAACAAACTTGAACTAATTAATTATTTTCAATACCCATCTTTCAGTCCGTGGCAAGTCACTGAAAACAGATAAGTGATGTTGTAGTTAGCCCCTCCCCGCCCAAAAGAAATCCTCAAATTTCTGGATTAATTCCCGTAAAGCGAGACGACAAATCCTGGTCATAAGTCCCATTCATTCTTTTTCTGGCTTATGCATTTTAATGGTTATTTGTTCAATTGGCTTGCACGTTTATTTATTTATTGGTTTTTGACTAGCTCCTTTGACTCAAAAAGAATTATCAGTCTGGTTTTAAATATTGATGACTGCGAGCAAATGTGGAGCCAGAAAAACAGTAACATACACAGGAGGAGAACAAGGGAGGCATTGCCCCTGCACTTTTCGGAAAATGCTTTTTTTGTAAAAGATATGGCTTTTTTGCGCACATTTGCTGGTACGGCAACACCTGGAAAAGAGCCTGAAGGCCTAAATAAGACCCAAAAAGGGGCCAAAAGAGGCCTGAAGGGCCAAGAAGGCACAAGCTGTGGTTAAAAGAGAGCAGAAATAAAAATAAAAGCACTAGAAAAAATGTCTTCTAAAACTTACTGTGCCCTTTTACTAAAAGTTGCCCCTGCCACCTCGAGGGTGTGTGCATGCTTCTGCAGAAAAAGACGATGGGTCCTAACATTTTTAAATAACTGCTTAAACTCTTTGTCTCTACTCTGTCTGTCTGGCACCGTGCACGCAGTCTGTTTACAAGATCAGAATCAAACCTGGTACGTACTGGTATTTTAAAAGTTTGCAACTTTACTACTTAGAACGAGACGATTAATTTGTAACACATTATCAAGGCAATAAAAAAGGGAAATAGTCAAATTAATGTCCTTTTCTACCTTTTTTTTTAATAATTCCTTTTGAGCCTTAAGTCAGCCGAAGCAATTTAATGCTTATTTGGCTGAACCGGCTCAATTTTGAACATTAGCAGACTTTTTTTTTTTTCTAGAAGAAGAAATATCTTGTAAAGGGAGGAGCCAACCCGGGGATTCGATCCGGGGAAACCCCCGATCGTCGTAGGGGCCGAAAGATTGTCCAGAATTGGCGAGAACAGTTCCCATAGCCGCTGAAGGAGCATGGTAGCGTCTCACGCTACCCTGGCCGGCAGTCCTGGCTGGGACTTTGCCAAAGTCCTCCTTTCCAGGGGTTCGACCAGATTCGAAAACCTCCAGCAACCATTATCTGCCATAGATTATCTCGGGATACCTAGAAACTTTAATTTGCCACAATCAAGATAAGCAAGAGTGCATTTTCGGTGTCTTTCTCTTCACGAATGCATCGGGCTTAGTTTTGTTTTCACTCCAGTCTATTTCTTATGAAGCATTAAATTTACAACTACTATGAATTGAATTTAGAGTCATGCTTTCTATGATAATCAAAGGTGTCTGCAGATTGGGTCACTTGAGGAGCGTGCCTTACACCCCTCCCCTTTTAATTTGCTTCTTTTTTTTTTTGCCACTTTTTCCCCCTTTTTTACCCTTTAGGTGGACACAATTACTAATGAAGAAAAATCACAAAAACAAAGGCAAAAATCACAAAAACAAAGGCAAAAACCATTAAAACAAATACAAAACCATTAAAACAATGGCAAAAATCATTCATAATTAAAACAAAGGCTTTTCTGGGATCGTAACACTGATTCGAGGGGTTGAAAAATATTCCCTGTTCTTTTTTTTTTTCCCTTTTTTTTCCGATGGTGCCTTTTCCTTTTTGGAAGTCTACGTACGACGCTGACAATAATCAGTTGTTTATCACGTAGTTTTGATTTGTGGCAACGTTTAGTTTCGCTTTTTAAAAATTTGTTTTGTTTGTTAGTTTCAACGTATTTGAATTATTTAAAACCATACATTACTCTTAAAACGATAGCTGGTTTGGCACTTCTCATCAGGGACGACGCTAAGGGGGGGGGGGGGGGGGCGCCCCCCATATTTTTTTGCCCCCCCCCCCCCCCTGGCGCCCTCATCCCTCCCCCACTCACCAGATCAAAATAAAACGTATAAACGAAGAAAATTCTGGTTATTAAGAAAACTACGTTAGTTTCTTTCAAAGCGACAAGAAGGACTTGAGATTACATCAACAAAGCCCAGTTGTTACAGTGAGAGTTGAAAGATCATCTTTTTTAATTCGACGTGTCACACGTCGAATTAATGTGGTTGTGGCCAAAAAACAGGGGTAGCCCGTTTACGTCAGCGATATCTCCTCAAAAACCAGACACATTTGTTCAATTCTGTTCCGACGAAATTCAAGTATGCGGGTGGGTGAGTTGCAGTGCGCCAGCACACAAGGTATTATGCTGTAATTAATTTAGTTAGGCCGGTTTTAGTTCGCTTACCTCTAAAAAGGTCTCTGAGCGAAAAACCGTCGTCAAATAGTACACGATCAGCGGCTGACGTCAGCGCTTCCTCAGCGTAAAGGTGTGCGCGCAACGCCCATCATACGAAAAATTGCGGCGTGTAACTGCGTATTTCGGCAAGTCAGCTCTTCAACATTGCGGTCGGTTAGAGGCTATCTTGTACGTCGAGATGGCTCGTCTCGTATGGCGCAGAACAACACAAAGTGAGTCTCCACTTACCTTTGCGGTGATATGGATGGTACACCGAATTTCTATGATTGAATCTGGACGGTACAATGAATGCGATGCTCGTATAAGACCTTTGCTGTTAATTACTGCGCCATCCTGGCTGCTTTTCGGGTGCGATATATTACAGTATTTTATTACGCGTAT
>JAHWFP010218585.1:0-10507 GCA_023313725.1 Lithobius niger
ATGTTGTATTGTATTTACGATAGTTTAGAAAAAATGGGTTCAGTTATTGTGCGACGGAACACTAAAAAGCACCAACGTATTTTTTTAGGGCCATTTAGCTTCCACTCTCGAACCATCAGTATCAATTCAGTAAATGATGCCTCTTAATTTTTTTTTTTTTTATATTATCCGTCTCGTCCAAGCCGCAATTATTATACGTATTTTTGCCTGCATCATTCCAGCTGGACATTCGTTGATTCATGATCAATTTTTTTTGGCATCTTCGCAAAGAAAGAAAAAAAAGTTAAGATGAAGGAGGTTCACTTCCTTCGGTCACACCAGGACGGAAATTTATGAGATTGGTCAGAAAACGCGACTGACTTTGTCCGTTTTTTTTTTTCGGGCCGGAAATTTTTCTGTTTTTTTTTTTTCCAGTCTTTCGTCTTTTCCGTTAGTGACCTTCAGCCTCATCTTTCGCCTCAAGAGCCGCCATTTGTCACGTGACTCCCACCACGTCCGAGGAGGGCAACTAAAACCTTAGCAGCCGGAACGCAACAAGGTTGGAGACACATGGATGAGGGTCAGTGTGGTCAGTGCGAAAACATGAACTCGAGCCTGACCTTCTGCCGAACCGTGTTGGCGATTCTAAGGGTCTCTAACCACACCTCTTCCCGACCGAAAGATACAGTTTTTTTTCAAGGAAACTTTCGGCTCTGGTTAGCGTGGCGGGGGGAACAAAGAAAGTTGAAAAATCGTTATTTTGAAAGAAGATCAGTGGAGGCGCTACACTAAATTCTCTCGTGGGGTCAAGGCCGGACGCCATCTTGACTTTGGCAGGCAACAGCATTGGTAGTACAGAGTCCAACAAAAGCATGACGATTATTATCGAATTCCGGTCCTCCCAACTACTTAAGCTGCCAACACGAAAAGCGTGGAGTGTGGTTGGCTTCAACCGCTTTAAAAAATTGTTAAAAATGGATATTAAAGTACGCAACTTTTTTTTCATACTTTTTAAATTTTTATTAGTTTTTCAGACGACTACTTTAAATTTTTGCCTTTGATGGGGTTACCTTAGTGGTTTTAGAGCTTTCGTTAATGGATATTCTACAGTATGTCTCAGAAGTCCTGAACCATGTATGCATATATGGTATAGGCCTATACATTGTAGGCCTATACAGTGTAGGCTTATACAATGTACGTTTATACCATATTAGGCCTAAGGTGTACAAATCGGCAACTATGAACAAAATGAGCACCTAATGGGAGTAGCAAATGTCTTCCACAATAGGCGTTCACTTGCAGTAAACCCAGGACTCGAACCCAGAACTTTCCTCTGGGTGTAGTATAGGCCTATACCATAGGCGTCTACACTCTATAGGCCTATACCATATAGGCCTACCTGGTTCAGGACTTCTGAGACATACTGTATATTTTTAATGGATAAACTTTGATAGTGGTTATCTATTGTATTAGTTTTATTGTTTTTGTTCCCTACTTTACTTTTAACTTTTAATTAACAACGTTCAAACAGAAACTTAATTTGTGAGTGGGCGAGAAAGGGTGGTAAAAGATGTCTCCTGACGAGGCAAAACTTACAACAACCTTGTAATGCGCATGTATTTAATTTTCAGAGCTAAAAAAATTTTTTCCTTGTTCACAATGATGATGCTTAAAAACATTTAAAAAACATCAGAAATGGGCTAAGCCCCAAAGACAACACAAGTGGGGTGGGGGGGGGGGGGGTTTCCATGTTGGAATGTGAGCAATGAATGTATAGCATCGTTTATTTTTAGATGCTTAATGATAATCCAGTCTTGGATTTGGATATTTCTTTTTTTTTTTTAATTTGTGGTTTGCAGTGAACCGAAGGGCGCCTTAGCTCATTCCACCACTTTGGCAGAAATTAATGCTTTAAATTTTTGGCATGCAGTCACTGGAGGATGGAAAAATATTAGAGGAAATCGCCCACCCTTGCCCCACTGTAACATCGGTGATGGAGAAGATGACTTCGCATTTTAAAATGGCATATTGGTCCCCACATTTACTGAAAGACATTGGCAAGCTAGTATCTATGCAGCATCGTTTACCAAAGCTGCTCCTGGCAACGTTTAACAAGAAGTATACAAAACAATTTATGGTTCTTATCTTTATCACTTGAATTGTGTAGATCTTTCTTCTTTTAAAGGGTCTGGTATAAGTCCAGTTTAGGTCAGTTCATCCATGGAAGCATTGGTTTGCTCTGCATGATTAAATGCTTTAAGAACTATAATGAAAGAAATTTCAGGCATTCCCATGGCAACTGGGATGCGCTCCACCTGAAGAACACTTCAGAATTTACAAGCGGTGTATTGTATGTTCGGGGTTGAGGTGGCATTTGCCACCCTTGTTCCCTAGCAGCGTCACCAGTGGAGAAGGTTGCTTTAATTCTTTAAAGTTATGGATTGGTCCACACATTTACTGGAAAACAATGATTTATTCTCCATCGCTTGAATTGCGTGGATCTTTCTTCTTTCAAAATGTCTTGTAATTGCAATTTAGGTAAGTTCATCCATAGAAGCATTAGTTTGCTTCGGATGAGTTAATGCTCATAGAGATCCGTTTTTTGGACTCCATTTTCGGCCGATTAGTATTTACACAAAACTTGAATAGGATCAGTCTTGAAGCAAATTTAATTCGGAAAAATATCGTGTTATGTTTGTGTACTCTGGGAAGGGAAGGCTTAAGATAAAATAAATCCAAAAGAGAAATCTGTTTAATTGAGAAAAATGCGGATTATGACATACATCGTTTCTTTTTGCGTTTAAGCACATCCAAAAGGGTTTAACCGAGATAAATAAGTACTCTAACACATGATTCACCTTTAACAGCACCTGTGAAAGGCCAACCAACCAGAGTGCAGACTTCCCTTTTATTTTTCGAATTACAGAACACCTTACCCATCCTGTGTCGAGAATTCGAGGAGCAAAGCCGGTAACCATGGTGCCAACACGCGCAAGGAGCTTATACGCTTACGCGATCACGAATACCGGACATCAACGGAAGCCTCCGAACACAACGCAGGATTGCAATTTCGAGCGCTGTTGAACGGAATGTTTTGTTGTTTACTGACTCTGACCGAATTAGATTAATGCAAGTGTTGTTCAGATATGTATAGTTCTAACCTTGGAGCAATGCACCCACTTCGTTATGGGAGGGGCGTATTCGTACGGAAAGAAACACTCCTACATAAAGAGGGCACGAGTTTGGAGGGCAAATGAGAAGAAACGCGTGTTGTTACTACGGTGGCTCGTTGGGACAAACAACAACAACAACACCACGAATTGTTTGGCAGTGGGACTACGCAATGTTTACTTGCCAGCATCTTTGAACTTCACATTAAAATACCGTTAAGCCTCTATTTGTGGCTCAATAGTAGCCGGGTGTTTCGTCAATCACGAATTAGTAACAGCCGGTCTCTAGTTGTTGCCAGGTCAAAATGGCTAGATTTGGAAAGAGCATGTCTGTTAAACGCATGTTCTGCATGTACTGATAGGAGCGAGGGGTAATCGTTTAACTGGAAAATCGCAGAATTGGAAGAACCTATACAGTATAATAGTATATTACCGAAAACCATCTAGCACGCAATTCGTATAATGGAAAAGCGTCTATTGTCCCTGCCGCGCTCGCTGCGGCTATACATACAACATCAGAAACCGCAGGGATATTGCGGTCCAGTTAGACGTTTATCCATTATATGATTATCCTTGTACGATATTCAGTTTAGATGATTTTCCATTATACGATATTCCGTATAGATGATTTTCCAGATTTTTTATTTAGGCAGATATTACACAATTATCCCATTAGACGATTTTCCTTACGACGAGCGTATTAATGCTTGGTTCATGGGTGCGGTGTAAGTGGTTTACCCTACAGTTTACCTTACCCATTAGTGGTAAAACCTTTTATTTTATTATTATTATTATTATTATTATTATTATTATTATTATTATTATGACTTTCGTCCGACGTCCCTATACTGATACCGTAAATTTTCTAAATTGGGCAGTAACTGGTATCCAGTTGTAGCCGGTCAGATTGTAACCGGGTCAAAATGGTTGGTTTTCAACCAGTGAGCCTGGCTATAAATGGAGGATTTATGGTAAATAACCCTTCACGAGCCCGTTTGGCTTTCCATCCTGTTTAATCATATGAACTCCAATGTGGGCCGGCTAAAGCTACGATTTCCAACGCCATATTGTCTGTGCTTCTGCGGTTCTTATTAATCGGTGATCGCTATTTGCGTTAGTAACCCTTCTGTGATGTTACCTTGCAACCATTGTGACTGTAAGAGTCACCACTCCCTGGTTCCACCGAGTGAACAAAAACATTTGGTTCCAAATGAAGATAACAAACATGAATGTGTTTGCCCTGTAAACAGTTCTTAACATGTCAAGTCTCTACACGTTGTTTCAAATTGTATAAATTTTAGACCGCCCCCTCCTTCCCCTGAATTCCTCTCTTAATAGTTCGCCCTCTTATCTGTCCGCAATTTTTAACACGTAAAAAAAAAGTATAAGTTACGATAAAAAGTGTGTTTGGCAGTGATGGGATCACGTGTCTTTTAATTGTATAATAAACAAAAACGTATCGTTAAAAGTTAAAAGTAAGGGTCTAAAAGTCAAAACCTGTAAGGAACACGGACAAGCTTTGACTGTAAGGGTCTAAGATGTCAAATTTGGCCAGTAAGACGCTGCTAAGCATTAGACCCTTACTACCCGGTTTTTGACGAACAGCTGTCTGAAATCGTCCTATAAAGACCCATGAGATGATCCAATGATATTTGGGGTGTGGGTTTCCTACTTTGCTTTAGGTTGACATTTTTTTCGGTTTGGTAACATGGCAGCGATTCCAAGCAAAACAACCTGCTACAAGCGTAAGCGTGTACACCCATTCTGTCTGAATTACTAAGTCATTAATAAATAAGACATAAATCGCTGGAAATCATATTAAGGAAAATTGGAAATTAGCCAACAGCGAAAATCGTACACTAGAAATAACGAAGTTCAGTAAGCCACCTTTATGCACTTACGTTTCATCGGAGTGCAACCGAGAGATTAAGGCTCTGTGCAAGTGATCTGGGGGCGAACTGGGTGACCAGTTCGAATCCGGGTCATGCCACTTCGATTTAACGTAAGTGCATAAAGGTGGCTTACTGAACTACGTTATTCCTAGTGTATGATTTTCGCTGTTGGCTAATTTCCAATTTTCCGTACTAAGTCATTAACATGATCACCGGGTAGTAAGGGTCTAATGCTTAGCAGCGTCTTACTGGCCAAATTTGACATCTCAGACCCTTACAGTCAAAGCTTGTCCGTGTTCCTTACAGGTTTTGACTTTTAGACCCTTACTTTTAACTTTTTGTTTATTAATCCGTGTTACTTGGAGAATTGTAATAAATAGGTGTGGTGGTGGATGAGGGGTGGGTATGACACCATTATAATTAATTTGTTGTTGTTTTGTTGCATGAAAGCTAGTGAAACATTTCGTGTGAAAGTTTACTGCCAAGTGAACAACAATAGTTGTTCACTATTCAATTCTAGCTTTACATATGGATAGACTGCGAGCGGCTTCTCCCGATTCCATCCATCCCGCCATGCATCTGCTCCCAGTCCAATCCATTTGTATAACGTGCTCCTAGTTCGGTCCATATGTACACCTTTGGGCATTAAAAACGATCGTTTTCGTTATACTGGGGCTTTAAACAATGCCATTCAACAATGCCACTCTTTGGCATCAACAATGGAGAATTCCTCCCGCCTTCAGTGACGTACGTTCTTATTTTCAACAATGGAAAAATTAGCATTGTTGTCGGGCTTCTTGAACCTCGATACAGTGCGACCATTTTTTATACCCAAAGGTGTATACTCACATTTTTGGGGGTTGTAGGTTGTACTATACAGAAACTACTAACATTAATAAAAAAAAAAAAAAAAAAAAAAAATGTTTTCCCATTGATCTTAGTCAGGATAATCTCACTATCGTCGAGGCATCCACCCTAGTCCTAGGAAATGTTGTGGGAAAAAAGTTATGTTTACACCTAGAAATATAATAAAACCATCACACGTCCTTCATGGAGTTTTGCTGCGTTCGCAGCGACGTGGAGGTAACCAGACAAACCAACCAGACGTAACACAAACAGGCCTCTATACAGCAAAACGCCAAACCATCCGAGCTAAAACGGGGCTTCATTTGCTTTGCTCACTCGGTCAAAAATCTTCACATTGCACGTGTTTTGTGACGTTATATCGTGATCAAAGTTGCGATTATCTACAGGTGAAATAAAACTAACTGTATAGCATAATTTACGTTCATTTACCTGCTTTCCTCACGCCATCTTTCCACACTTTAATCATGAAATGTGTATGGTGGCCACTCACCTGCAGATAAAGAAAAAAAAATTGGTAAAATCAACACGAGTCACATATTTTATTATAGATACAGATACTCACACAGGGACGTGCACAGGACCCCGAGAGGGCAGGGGCAAACTTTTTTCCTGGAGCTTTTTCTTTCTTTTTTTTGCTTTTTAACCTCTTTTTACCCCCTTTGTGGGACTTGTAGCGTTTTTTAGGCTCTTTTACATCAGCGCTCCACCGAAAAAGGGCACTTTTTTCAGAAAAAAAGGGGCACTTTGCCATGAGGGCAGGGGTAGAGCCCCCCCCCTGTGTGCACGTCCCTGTACTCACATATAATCCTTTCAATTTTTAACAAATTGCCTAGGGAACGTAACAATGTGTTAGTCGTTTGGAAACATAAATATTAAAACTGTAAACCTATTTACTACATAAACAAAATGATAAACAAATAAATTAATTAGGTGGCTTATGAAAATATTTATTTTTTAGTTTATAATTTTATTCACTCTTTAAACTAGCCGTTTTTACTGATCCAAGATGCCCACTGACTGGCACAAATCCCACAACAACATATAAAAACGAGCAAATTTAAATTTTCAGTCCCAATATGCGGACTTTGATCACCTAAAACGCAATACAAACAAAGATGAGAATGATATTAAAACATTAAAAAAGCCCAAACATCTGGAATCGTACACTATTTCTGTTAATGAAAAAAGGGCTATGAACACCATCAAGAAATCTCCAACAATGCAGTACTGGGTATGACGTCTTTAATAATTTAAGTGTAAACATTGTATGAATTCTGGGTATGACGTCTTTTTAACAAGGCCGTGTTGTTGGCTGCAGCAAACTGTTGCTGCATGTTCGTCGTTTTAGTTTTGTGTGTTTTTGTTGTTAAGTATTGCTAAAAAAAAATACTGAAAATTTAAATTTGCTCGTTTTTATATGTTGTTGTGGGATTTGTGCCAGTCAGTGGGCATTTTGGATCAGCCTTCTCTGCTCTGACAAAGTAATTCCGAAGTAGCCGTTTTTGTCACTTATTTAGTGTATAATATTACAATATGTATCTAAGTAAATAAGTGTGAGGGGGTTCATGATTGATTGTTAAGGAAAATACTAATGTAGATATATGTAAAAAAAATTGTTCGAAGGTATGTTAACTTGTTGTTAGCACAAACACGTATGTTAGTACTTCGTGCTACCCATTATTTAATTTAAATAAGAAAAAAAAATTACGGCCAGTAGAAATGAAGTAATACTACATTAGTCAACATAATCCGTCTTAATACGCAAACTACAACACAAAACGAAAAATAAAAACATATCACATTAAAACCAAAAACATTAAGAATGACAATATTGTCTGGTAAGCTTTGCGACACAGACGTAAGAAGTAACAGATACCTATTTAATTAACCCGGCAATGTCCGTTCACTCCTTGTGAAAACAGTTGAAAGGCAAGGTACCTACCTATACGTAAAGGCTTAACGCTAGGTTTCACGTAGCATGCTAGGCGCGTCGTCCAAGCTTTGCGCTGAACTGAAAGCACCCAGAACGAAAAACCCCAATCGTAGCATTGATTAGTGTATGCGAGATGCACAAAAACGTGATATTTTCTCGTTATTGGATTTACCGGTGTTGCAGCGCTGAACGAACATTATTTTACGGTCATGGTTACTATTCTTGAAGTCTTCGGACGCATTACTGCTACCTCAAAGGATCGTTTAACACATTTTTAATGAGAATTGAAAACGTTGTAGCGTATCAACAGTACAATACACACGTACCTTGGTTGCTCTTCTGCTTGAAATTCATTAAATTAAACCTCTGGAGGCTTTGTTTTGTCGTCGAGTGAACAAAGAGGTATGTAGCATGAAGCCATTGTTGTTAAATTTTAATAATTTGGTGTCAATGCAGTGTTTCAAGTTTAAAATCCGCCTATCGCGTGTCACACGTACCTTTCACAGTTCAGTCCGCATGCTAGAGCAGTTCATTTTTGGGGTTTTAAGTGGCGCGACTGGTGGCAGAATCGGTGGCTAACTGGACGACGCGTCGAAATTCTAACGTTAAGCCTTTACGTCTAGGTATAGCCTTGGAAAGGTGCAGGCCTGACTACTTTAAAAACTCGAGAAGTTTTACAGGGTGCTATTTTTAATTTACCATCGCACTTTACAAGATTTTAGGATTCCAGAGTTTTTATTCGACGATCTATTGGCATAATTCCATTCCATTTTTACAGCATTTGATTTAAGAAACTTCGATCGCAAGTAAATTATTGGTAAACGATCACAATTTAGAATTGGGTTAGACAAGCGGCGCCATCTCTAATCCGATTTTACTAATGCTTTGCGTGTTAGGCCTAAATCGGGGCTCTACCATGGATTAGAAAGTTAACTAGATACAGCATCTTAACTTCTTTCAGTCCTACGCGGCACCCTAGCTGCGGCTACATTCTACCTATGATAATGCTTTGCTTCCATGCTGGCCGTCAAAACGCCGCTGATGCGATTGATTTGCACTGTAGCGTATTGCTGCCGCTTTTTGTCAACTGTGAGGGCGATACATTCTGTAGAAAAATGCTGCCTTCCTTGAAACACTTTCATGATAAACGAACATGTTACTTACTTATGAGCGATGTGCATTCGAGAAATTTAATAGCTTTGTGGCAAGAATCCGGAAGTTTTACGTGTAATCTATTTTCCGGGTGATTACTGGGATTAGGTTAGTGAATTACTAAGCTTTTTGTCATTTGCTGCTATCTGGCTGTATATGGCGGGACTCGCCGTACAAAAATTCACCGATGCGATTTGCTTGGCCAATTCCCAAGCAGACCTCGAAGAAATAAAATTGGCTACCCACCCGCGGCGGCCCTTTTGTCTACCGCCCCCCCCCCCCCCCCCAATATTGTCATGGGTCGGGCCGGATAGATTACTGGCCATGTCGAAGGAAAAGACGACTCAACAATTACGAAAGCAGCCGTGGCTTGCCCCTTAAATTTTTTTTTAAAACTAAAACGTCGTCATACGCACAATACTTATGACAGAAACTAGCTGGAGCCTATGCTATGCACAGCGGACAGACTGATGTAGGGTACCACGCACTTATCGTTGGAAGGAACCAGAAGGTTGATGAGACATCAACACCAGACCAAAAGAGATAAGACCACGTACAATCCTGTAGGTAACGACGAGGCCCAGCTTCATCCTTCTAAGGTCAACCAATTCTAATCCAGTCATATTAAGGCGGTCCGCGTACCTGATATCTAGCAGGCCCGGTTTTCCTTTTGTAAACCGGTGCAGCTGCACCGACTAAACCGAGTCGATATCCTTCAAAAGGCAAGGGGACCACACAGGGGTTGCCTATTCGAGCAAGGGGCGAGCAAAAACTTTGAATGTCCAAATTTTTGTTTCAATATTGCCAGAAGTAAAACATCTATTAACAATTGCTAATCGTCGAAGTGCAGAGGTACAGTTTTTCCGGCAATGCAAAGAGGGCTTAAGAGTATGGGTAAATCAAACCCCTAAGCCTCTAACTTCGTATACCGATGGTAAAGTTTCCTTTTCCAAGCTGAACTTATGTCCAAGTTTGTTAATGTCAACGAGTTAAGGAAAGCCGAGAGCCAGTTACCCTAAATGTAAGGCAGTTTCCTCTCTCCGCGCTTAATTCCTTAATACCAACCCTGTTATTTTTAAGGAGTTTGAGGTATTCAAGGCCAGTTGTCTATTATTAAGCATCCCAGGATGTCCCAGCCCATCCTGTGTAGTATATCATCTTCCCCCAGTTACGTATCCACCACCTCTGGGACCTGCGCTGTTGTTTTACTCAATTACGTGGTTGCCCTATAACTTTCCAGTGGCGACAACAGATGGTGCCCCGGGCTCCCAATAAAACTTTCCAGTGGAGATGTTGATGAACCCAGTGGTCGCACAATATTTACTACAGAAATGCGCAAAGAAACTAGAAACACACCCATCTAAAAGCAATGCGCCAGCATCGTGTACCAGCTTCGATTGTGACAATGGTTATTTCCATTGTTTGAACTCTCTATTTATTACTGCTGTACTGCCGATTAATCAGCATCTTCAGGCAAGGGCTAATTAGCATTTAATTGGGCGGCTGACATGACT
>JAHWFP010218586.1:0-28699 GCA_023313725.1 Lithobius niger
GGGGAAAATGAAACTAAAAGTCTCCACCGTAAGAAGTAAAATGAAGAGGAGTTGCCCAGGTTACCAGAAATTTGTGCAGGGTTACTTACAGACAGTAACACATAAAACTGTGTAACTTTGAAACCAACGTATGAACTGTTAATATCTCACAGACTATTCACTATTTATCAGGGGCGAGTTTATGCTATAATCTGTCGCACTGACTATGAGAATTTTTATTTTCTTTCCGTACAACGGGCATTGCCGACTTACACTGAAAACACCACGGTGAAAAATCCACAGCATAGTTTTCTGGGTTAGTAATCGTGTAGATCGAAGCTTTATTCGTTTCAGACTAGTCGCCGACAAACTCACCACAGAAGTATACAGTTTATCTTACTTAGAGGACGTGATTCTCTTTCATTTTCTTTAGGCCCATATTAGGGAAATGTCGTCACCTCCGTTAATCATAGGACTTTTACGGAAACGTGAAGCTGCTTGTTGTCAGAATTTGGCCCTTTATGTTTTGCCGTTGTTTATGAGTGGCGTAAAAAAATTACAGGATGACAAAACGCGATGGGGGAGGTGGGGGGGGGGGGGCTCATACCGCTAAGCCAAATAGATGAAAATATGGTAAACATCATAAAACTAAACATCGTAAACCAAAATTACTTTGTAAATCGAAACCGTGAATCGAAATCGAAACCGTAAAATGAAATTACTTTGGAGAATCGTTTTGCTGAAAGAAAACAAAAATTGTCACACCGAATCCCACTCGTGCTTTCATAAAATGTATAATTTGTGTGTAAGTTCTCCAGACTGAGAGAAATTCAAACTGGAAAGGAGTTGAGTGCTAAAACACCCTAATTAAATCTGGAAAGGAGTTGAATGCTAAAACACACTAATTACATCTGGAAAGGAATTGGGTGCTAAAACACACAAATTATCGGTTTCGTTGAAGCACTCGGGGTGTTATAGCCTATTGTACACCAGTAAAAAGTACAAACATCACTGCTAAGCCGTTTATTTATTATAATACGGAGGTTTTTTTTCCGTCTTTCTGAAACTAAAACGGACGTGATATTATAACTTAAGAGGTTTGAGATGCTTCCAGCCGTACCTATGGTGCCAGACGCAGAAAGGGACAATTTTGCTAAGTAATTTCAAGCAGACTTCCTAGGATTTTATGCCTGTGCACATTTCGCCGCGTGCAATGTAAAGCAGTTTGATCATAATAGAGGAGTGTAACTGGCTATTATTTTTTCTGCATTCCTCTCGCATCTAGGACGCTAAAACTTCACCCATAAAGTTCAGATTATTGGCTTTCAATAACGTATAATTTTTGGTGTCTATATGTGTACATATATCAATGTTGAATGAAGGCACGCTATTGCTTCTCTTCCCCAGACATTAAACCAGTGCTTTCTGGTATTGAAGATTGGTATGCATGCCTTAGTTGTTAGTGTTGCTTACCTACACCACCACAAGTTATTAATTGGCATATCCAGATCGTACGTATTTGGAAGACGAGCATTTGTTTACCTTTATTTTTGGTCAACAAGCCGTATTGGATCCATATCAATCCAATGATCTTTAACATGGGCCTAAATGCACGTACATATTTTTTAATACGCAATATATATAATTTTGTTTCCTTCATACTTTTCTGTTCTTATTGCAAGGCATGAGCTTCTCTCACAAACTTGTACTGCAGACATCCTGCAAGACTGCTTCTCACCAAACGTGCACATCACGGAAGGCCTATGACCGATCGATGTGCATTGGAGTGTAGAGGATTTCTCCTAAAGGCATGCACACCAACCAAAACCAAGAAATTGCAAAAATAAAATTCTTTAAAAGGCACCATAAAATGATATATTCATGCGCTTCATGTTCATTTAGCTTTAAAGATGGTTGTCCATTTTCCAACCGAAGGTTTCTGGTTGTCCGATGAACCTGTAGCCAGTGGACTTCTTCACATCCATCCCCCAGGAACTGCCCCTTTCATGGAATCACCACAATCAACGGATTTAATGGGAGGTGATCTTGTACATATTGAAATGGACTTGGTAAGAATATCTGCTGTTTGACGTAATATTTTTTCATACTAATATACCGAAAGATTCGATGGAGATGAGGTGAGATTTCGAAGGTGTGCCACTGACAGACATGAAACCCCACAAGTTCACCAAAAAAAAAACAAAGAATAATTTTCAGCCATATAATTATTGGCCATGATCACCTGCACAAACGTCAATGTATGAGCATGATAGACTAAACAAAAACCACAAAAACTCACTTGAAAAGAGTCATACTTACAATAAAACAAGATAAAAACACCTAAGTTTTATTAAGTATGACTCCTTTTAAGTGAGTTTTTATGTGTTTTTTTTTTTTAGTCTCTCATGCTCATACATTGTCCTTTGTGTAAGTGATCATGGCCAATAATTATATTGCTGAAAATTATTCTTAATTTTGGATGTACTTGCAGGGTTTCATGTCTGTCAGTAGCACACCTTTGAATTTATTAACCAGACCTGCAAAATAATCATTTTTACTGAGGTGAAATTTACGCTTCAATTGGCTCTTGCCTTTATTATATAAAGGACTAATTCTATGTTTTTCAGCTGCCATCTTGGATATATTGCATACTTTCTAATCGTCGCTGACTCTTGCTTCATTAAACTGTCATTTCAACATAATTTTGGGTGCAAGTTTGCTTGATCCAGTGTTGTAAGAGTGGGTAGGCTGTAATTTCAATTGCCTTGTATGCTATAATTAAAATGTAGCCTTTTTTTTCAACAAGGGGTTTGTCAGGAAACCCCTTGTTGAAAATCTCCTTTCACTCACAAACTGGTCGTTTTAAAATGTAGCCGTTATTATGCACACATTTTGTAACGTTTATACCATTCCTGGCTCGTATCGGCCCACCGCCATGTTCGATTAACCATTTGCGTTGGCTTGGCTACAGTGTTTGGTTGTTTGGTGAAGCAAGGGTCGTATGTCGATCTCTCATCCATCATCATAAGGATCTTGCAGAAGATTTTCAATGTACTGGTGCAGTTTCATTTCAGAGTCTGATAACCCATTGTTCAAATATTTGGCTATTTGGTAAGGGTCGACCAAGGATCACTGTGTTAAACTTTCAACTTTGAGAGCTTATAACTCCGTCAAAATTAAAAATTTGTAAACCAAAGTTGGAATCTAGCCTTGACTAGTCAAGGCCTGTCTACAGTCCAAAAATTGTGAAATTCAGTCCAGCCAAACCTGAGATACAGAGAGGGGCCAAATAGACAACTTCTTGGTCTTGGGTCTTGGGTCTTGGTCTTGGGTCTTGGTCTTGGGTCTTGGTCTTGGGTCTTGGTCTTGGGTCTTGGTTTTGTTCTTGGTCTTGTTCTTGGTCTTGTTCTGGGGATGTACCTTTCGTCTGTCCTCTCTACAGGTCAAACTATTTGTCCTGTAAAGCTGGTTCTTAGCTCATTTTACAGGTATTGCTCCGTAGATGTGCCCTTTCCATAAGGCCTTTTCTAATTGGTCAAGTGGTTCAGGGGTTACGGAGCTCTAAACGACCAGATTGATTGTTTTAGATTGTTTTAAACATTGTTATTATGCAAGAATGCCATTTAGCAAACGCCAGCTGCAAGACATAGACTGGAGATTAAAGGATTTGTTTCTATTGTTAACACTAGCCATGGCCACGTTAGTAAGGGCCACAGATATTTACCGAGCTTAAAGGCGGCGCAAAAAAACAAACAACAAATTAATTATAAAGGTGTCACACATACCCCACCCCTCATCCACCACCACACCTATTTATTACAATTCTCAAAGTAACACGGATTAATAAACAAAAACGTATCGTTAAAAGTTAAAAGTAAGGGTCTAAAAGTCAAAACCTGTAAGGAACACGGACAAGCTTTGACTGTAGGGGTCTAGGTGTCAAATTTGGCCAGTAAGATGCTGCTAAGCATTAGACCCTTACTACCCGGTGATCATGTTAATGACTTAGTAAGAAAAATTGAAAATTAGCCAACAGCGAATATCATACACTAGAAATAACGTAGTTCAGTAAGCCACCGTTATGCACTTAGGTTAAATCGGAGTGGCATGACCCAGATTCGAACCGGCCACCCAGTTCGCCCCCAGATCACTTGCATAGCGCCTTAATCTCTCCGTTGCACTCCGATGAAAGGAGTGGCATTAAGGTGGCTTACTGAACTACGTTATTTCTAGTGTACGATTTTCGCTGTTGGCTAATTTCCAATTTTCCTTAATATTATTTCCAGCGATTTATGTCTATTTATTAATGACTTAGTAACTGAGACAGAATGGGTGTACACGTTTACGCTCGTAGCAGGTTGTCTTGCTTGGAATCGCTGCCATGTTACCAAACCGAAAAAAAATGTCAACCAAAATCAAAGTAGGAAACCCACACCCCCACTATCATTGGATCATCTCATGGCTCTTTATAGGACGATTTCAGACAGCTATTCGTCAAAAACCGGGTAGTAAGGGTGTAATGCTTAGCAGCGTCTTACTGGCCAAATTTGACACCTAGACCCTTACAGTCAAAGCTTGTCCGTGTTCCTTACAGGTTTTGACTTTTAGACCCTTACTTTTAACTTTTAACGATATGTTTTCGTTTATTAATATCATTGTATGTAGCTCCATTAGAAGGAATAGGCTGTTTATTTTGATGTAAAAACCAAGTTCTTAAGTGGTTTACGTTTACTCATAAAATGTTCACCGAATCCAAAAATGTTGCCGAAAAATTTTCTGAAAGTAGTACGACATTTAGTACGACATTGTTTGTAAACTCCAATGTACGATATGGACCTGTCAAACCCTGCTGTAATTTATTCAAAATTTGTCTAATCATAACCCAATTTTTGACTAATATGTAATCATCCACTAAACATTTAAATGCACATGCCGTTTTATTATAAAAATTGTTGACATTGAATGGCTTCCCAGTTATGGATTCAAACTATTTCAAATGCCACCTGCAATTTTATTTCCAATCGTATAATAGAATCCTCATTACCATACGTAAGGGTAGCTGGTTCAAAACAATTGCACTTGGTAACCTGAACTCCTAGCCAAAATGTAAGTGGTGAGTGCTAAGTAACATCGAATGATACTACATTAAAAGCAATTGACACTACCGGAATCAAATTCTGTTAATTGCAATAAAATTCACACAAATGTTGGAGGTAAGCTGGTTGCGCAACGCAGGTAACAAATTGCTAAGTGGTCTGCAATTAAATAATAAGGTTTTCTGTGGATATAAACACGAAAAGCTTCAGCAGCGTGTATGATTACAAGGTCTAGTTAGTTGTTGCTGTATCCTTACGCTCTGCAGGGTTAAGTGTAAGCTACATATATTAGAATTGGTAGTTTATTCGACTTTGTGGGGAAAAACATCCTCCCAAACTTAAATCACTTGCGTCAGTTTCTACGTAGAAAGGCTGTGAGAAATCTGGACGGTTTAGCATAGTAGCATGCACTAAAGCCGATCTTAACTTCGTAGAGCCCTTGTTGTCTTTGTTACTGCAGTGGAACTTGACATATTTCCTGACGAGTTTCATTAATGGCGCTGAAGTTTCCCAAATGTGGGATGTGTCTTCGATAGAAATTATTACAAGCCAAGGAGTTGCCATATCTTTTTAGATGTAGTAGGGACTGGATAATTTTCCATAGCTCCAATTTTCTCTTTGTCGGACAGTATTCCATCCTCATTTATTTGGAATCCCACGAATTACCGATTTACAATCAAATGTATACTTCTGTGCACTCACTTTCATTCCATATTTCACTACTATGGTCAGTGTTCTGTCCACATGACTGATGTGAGTCCTAACTTCTTGACTAGAGAACAAAACATCGTCACGAAAAATGGAATAATAAGTCCCTAGTCTATCTGCAAAGGTTTGCTGAGCACAATACTGAAAATGTGTGTAATTTATTTTTAATAATCCCATCGGTAAGCGGGCTGTATTCTACACTCACTTATTTGGAATCCCAAACACTTTACTGATTTATAATCAAATGTGCACTTCTCTGTGCTTACCTTCATTCCAGATTTACTATGAAGAGCGCTCTGTCCACATGACTAATGCGAGTCCTAAAATCTGGACTAGACCACAAAACATCGTCAAAATATACAGAACAATAAGTCCCTAGTATGTCTGCAAACATCTTCTGAGCACAATACTGAAAACATGCTTAACTTGTTTTTAATCCTAGTAGTAAGCGCTTGCAAGTAAACGACCTGGAATAAGTACTACTTAGGCACTGCTGATTTAGCTAATTTCAGTTGGTAAAATCCGAATTTGAAGTCAAGGCGTGAAAAATCGTTGCGCCACCTAGACGTGCTGCGTATTTGCAAACAGTAGGTAATGGCAGGGAAAGTGACTCGGTCACTGAATTTAATCCTGTTAAGTCAACCATGATTTGTCATCCGGCTGGTTTTCGTCTCACAAAAGTCATGGAGCCATCCACAGGGTTTCACATACTTTTATTGTTCCAATTTGTAACATTTTGACTAGATAATTGTCAAGTTATTCCCTCTGGTGAAATGGTACTCGATACAATTTGAAGCACGCTGTTACGTGTTACCTATGACTATGGTTACCTCATAGTTTTCGTACAGTTGTAGGTCAAAATCGTATTGAACCTAATGTTGAAAACAAATTAATAACAATTTTTATAAAACGTCGTATGATTTTTGTCACGAATCGTATTCCATATTAAATCTAAGAAACAGTTTTTTCATTAAAAACAAAATGTGTTTACTTTGGTTGATGCGCTGTGACTGGGTCATCCTGCAACAATCGTCCGTTTTCACAGTGTATGAGGCTGCTTTCAGCAAGTTAGTGATGGATCGTTGGGGAAACAAAACTACTTAGGAGAAAGTATATTCGTATTTCAAATGCCACTCGAGTTAGTTTAATTATCAATAAGTACTCTTTACCCCTCATAATATTCCGAAGCAGATAAAAACACATAATACAAGCGCTCTGTAATTTTCAGCTTCGGAATTTAATTTGGGGTTGAGAACATTTATCGGAATAAACTATGCCCTCATGACATTACTAATGATAAATGGCTGTTTCGGTGTTGCATCAGATATTTTATATGACAGCCATTTGAATACCTTGCTCACTCACCTCATCAAGTCTGACGCCTATGTTGGCTGTCTAGTCTGATGATTCTACAATCCATCAGTCGCATCAAATGTGTAACATCGCTTTCACTCACTAGACACTTTTGGAATGCTTTGTTGAGTTTGCCGAGTTCTGATGGTAGTTTCGGAAGGTACTGTCTGGGTAACAATACAGCAAACAGAATTCTATATACCACAAACTGTTCCCCCATCATTTGTATGTAAGAAAAATAGCAATATGTGAGACTTTGGAATCCTTTCTAGGCGTCTGAGTTGCATAGATTTACTTTTGTGTCCTTATTAATATGTAAAATTGTATCTTCTCTATTTAACATTATTTTCCAGTCGGAGGTGACTGTTATTAAGAAACATTCAGCACATGTGCCTTCATGTGTTGACAATAATGACGAAAGCTACCGGAAGCGGAGTTTTTACTACAGTTCAGAGTCACCATACAAGTATTCCTTAGAGGTACTGGTTTTTTGTTCCTGCATCACAGCTTTTATTCTTTGGGATATATCTTGATGAATTTGGGAAATGTGTTACGCTACGTTTGTTATTATAAACTGGGTTTCTGTAAATTATTTTAGTTTTTACAAATTTAAATCAAGCTTGGCAATTTTCCTGAAAGAGTTGTTTTTGAATAAGGTTATGTGGAAAGGGCAAAAGTACCGGCTACGTAGCAACTTTCTTTCAATACATTTTTTTTTTACCATTAAATGCTCTTTTCAGTTGAAGAAGCCAACTTCTCTCTAATAGTAGTTATTACTTTAAGGAACAGATCACTAAAACTCAGACGATCAGACTTACTAAAACTGGTATTGATCCTCTGATGGCAGACGTTTTCAATTGGATGTTCGCATCTCGGCTTCATTTAACACTAATATGATTTATATTATGTATAAGGAGCATACTTCAGTGAAAGTGCCTTTAATTGGGAGACCAAACTCAGAGGGTTAACACCTGCGCTAGTGGTGTCCTTCGTCGAAACAATTTTTAACTAAATGTTGAACATCTAACTATAGTGCCCTTAGGTATAAAAGGCCCTAGTCTGCTAGCAGCTAATCACCTGTTAGCTGGAGCGTAAACCAACAATTTCTCTCCACTTTTCAATTGCGTCCTTGCTTCAGCCACTTCCTAAGAAGAACAGTCCTCCAGATGAACCACAGAACAAAGTGTGAGAGAATTTTCCAAGTAGAAATGAATAAACCACTGCAAACAATTATCCTACCTGCATTTATTTCCTAAATTGGCTAACAGCGTTGCAGAAATGACTTCAATAACTACCCTAATTTTCATGTTTCAACAGTTTGAAGCCATAGCCTACCAGCCGAGTCGCTCGCCCATTCGGCATCTCCTCGTTCAGCCTACACTCGAGGAGATTTTTTTGTTACATTAGTAATTTGTTGACATATGTTGCAGCCCCACGAAATATGGCTATATTTGTCCATTATTCTATTGTTATCACCCAATTTCACGATCTCAAACTTCCTTTAACAATCGAACACGATGGGATTGCAGCAATAGTTATTGATATCAGATATCATGCCTTCTCTTGGACATCATGCCTGCTCGTGTTTATGAATTGTTAATCGACTCTGAAGTAAGTAACCAATCACCGTTCATACCGCGGACACTCAATAATGACAACAACTAGCAAAAATGTTTCATGTCCATAGCATTGTTGCTTGATTCTGAAAACCCATCACCGTTCAAGCAATGGAAACTCAATGACGAATACCCTTCAACAAATAATGAATAACAATACTGTCAACAATGACATCTTTGTCATACTGTGAAACTTTCTGAGCAAAATAACGTCAGCACGATTTGTTCTTGTGTGCATGATATCCAATTGTTGTTGGACTGAGATCGTGGAATTGGGTGATAAGTAGGCTATCAGCCACTTTCCGCGGAGAGATACAAAAATGGCTCGACCCTGCGGGCCTCAATATTGTTGTATCTCACTGCTCGTAAAGTGTAGTAATGTATGCACTGTTGGTAGTTTTGTTCACAGGACGTGCGGCTTCGGGCAAGGGCGTTAGAATCAAACCAAATCAATCAATCACATTGGAAAGTGGCTAATAATCTACACTTAGTGTATTGCATCCGTGTGTTGGTTGTATTGTGCCAGAACCAATTACCTTTTACCTGGCCAGTTTGTTGCCCATTTTACGAATGATTCATTGTTTATGTTTGTGTACTCCTTCGGTTATCTATTTGTTGCTGTCATTCTCCATATTCAACTAAGTATTCACCAGCAATAATAATGTTCAAAATATGGGTCAGTGGTTGTCATGATCATTTGTCTCTAGACAACAATGTCAACATTGTTGCTATTTCTTATCTCCAGCACATGTCCATCCGTTGGACTTAAAAAGCAGGTTGTCACTGAATGTAAGTTTTCAGAATCTAGCACTATCTAGCACTTGCTGCAGCACGCACAGGAAGGAAAAAAGACATTTCTTCTAGAGAAACAAACAAGCCTCGTGTCTCCTTAATTATTGAGTGAAAGTTTGGTAAGTCCTCGCACACCTGGAAGCAGACTGTAATGGTTAACAATATCATGGTCACTGGATGGAGCCATGGTACATTCTTTAACTTTTGTGTCGTGACAATCTGCCTTTAAAGTGGAACAGTTATGAGTCATTGTAGCCACTCGAAGAGAAGTGCTGTTGTTTTTGCCCCTTAGTGTCGACAGACATTCTTAACAGAACATGGCTTCTTTCGGTTATATAGCGTAAGTCTGATCCAGTTAGGGAGCCCCTCTCTGAACCTGATTTCCTCACAACGATTATGGTTCACGAATCAGGCAGGAGAGACAATTATAAACCACGATCTTTAGAAGGAATATTAGACATTCTAAGGCTAACAATGAACAAAAGAAAAAGCAGCATCTTCATTGTTGCGGGATGGTTTTCCACTTCATGGGTTTCCAATGATTTATCTAGATTGAAAAGATATGCTAGTGTCTTTAATTTTTTTTCTTTTCACCTTTATCCATCATCTAGCTGCTCTATTTCCAGAGGAAAAGACGAACAAACCCAACCCAAGCAGGCTCAAATTGGATGTTTTAATGGTGATAGATTTAAGACTTGGTCCGTACTAACATTATTGTTATTACAGTTGCAGTTATTTACTTTACGGAAAGGGCCCTAAGTGTTGCTAAAAAGCTTTCCAAACATGGAAACATGCATCAAGTAATAGATTAACTTATATATTCACTTCTAGAAAGTTTGACTTCTAAATGTAGGAAGTAATTAATAATTCCTGGGTTTTTGTCTTAACGTTTTTGTTGATGGCTGTAGAACCCAGGAAAAGATATCCAATTTCAGTCAATGTGTGTGTGGTAGCACAAACAGTAACTGAATGTGCTACAAAAACAGTGCATTGCACAATTAAAGAATTTTCGTTTGTTACAGGCTTGCATTGCTTCATGCCAGCAAGAACACGCTGGTAACGAATGCGGGGCTATCAGTCCTTATCTGCCTACACAGTCACCAGAGTACGAAAGGAACAAAACCGTCCAAAGTTCGTATTATGTTATCCACTTTTCGACCAACATTCCTAAGAGTTAACGTGTGTTCTTGTTTATAGGAACTGTGTATTAAATAGTTCTGTCATAACACGAACTCACACAGATTTACCCACTGCTTAACTTTACTCCTAAACCCGTCACCAACCACTATCTATCTCTAAGAGATTAATCCGTTGAGTTTTGTAGATAAGACTACTGTATTTTAAACAATTTGCTTCTTAAACATTACCAGACTTCGTGCCTCGAACTAGTAGACGTGTTTTTTGTAGCCTCCGTCAACATTTCTGGTTTAAGTGACGCTAGCATATGGCTTTCAAATATGCAGGGTGTAACTGTAAGGTCTGACCAAACTTTCAGCGTGTAGTCCGTGATCAAAAATAAGAATAAAAAATCATATAGAGCAGTGACATTTGCTGCCATATTGGCACCAGATTGGCACCAGTATGGGTTTTGGAGGGCATAACTACAAGGTGCACTACATAAAAACGGAGCGAAAAACAACGGAAGAGCGGATTTCTTGGGCTTAAAATAACGTTGTTTTCTCCAACAACAAAAATCGTGCGTTTTAGGTCTAAGAAACACTCTTCACAGCATCGGCTTCAGTATGACGCCCTTCTGTTTCCCTCTGCAGTGCCCCTTGCAGCTAACTCATTAAGGCTCCAGCATAGCGTTACATACAATAATACTACGTCGTGTCACTGCTTTATAAACATCTACCCTCATATAGTGCAGTTATCGGATGATGTCGTTGCGATGTTTTATGTTTGGTTTCTTTTTGGCATCTACAAACTCCTGCTTAGCCAAGAAAAAAGTAAAAGGTTATTTTTGTGTTTGTTGTCATGCTGCATGTCCATTATTGTCAGCGATTCTTGACACTTATTTTCTATTGTGGCAAAAGTTGGCGTTGTCAATCCTGACTTTAAAACGATTTGAAATTTATTGGTAAATCTGTACTATGAACTCTGAACCAGCAAAACACTCGTCATCACGTTAAACTACAGCTAATTGCTAAATTCTAATGTTCAGCACTATATGGATGATTTTGTATACGTGAAATTACCAAGTGCCAAGAGGCAAAAATTAGCGAATTATTAGGCAAATGAAGAAGCATGAACCGTCTTGCTAGACACTAAAATAAGAAGCATATATTGCCAGACATTAAAATAAGAATAGTCTTGCCAGACATTAAAATAAGAAGCATATATTGCCAGATATTAAAATAAGAAGAATAGTCTTCCAGACACTAAAATAAGAAGCATATGTTCCCAGACATTAAGATAAGAAGAATAGTCTTGCCAGACACTAAAACAAGAAGCATTAAGCAACGGTGACGTGCGCCGGACGTATTAACGGACGTATTAACCGGATATAACAGTCAACAGTTTTAGTTTCTTTAAGCCTTATGCCACTACTGTGCATTAAACAAAAATAATTTGTATGTTTTTTTTTTAACTTTGTTGCTACTTTTCAGGTTGTCGGATTATTCAACATACAAGCATGGAATCATGCAACTGTCCAATAGCGTGCAAGTAAGCAACTTTCACATTAGTAGTTGATTAGGCTACTTGATTGAGTAACAAAATAAACGCCAACATACAGCGAAAATCGTATCCTGAAAACCGTTAATAGAAGGGTCTGGGTCAAAAGGCCAACAGATGAAAGACATACATCCAAAAGCCTGACGGGTACAAAAAAGGCCGACACACCAGAAGGCCGACAGGTACAAAAGGCAGATACCCTAATACCTAACAAAGTTAAACTAGCTTAAGTATGTTTTTTTTTTTAATCTTGACCTCACGAAACCGCACTCGTTATGAATTCTGGAACATGACTGGGGGAAGGGAGGGGGATGCAAAACCAGGTGTTGGCTCAGGTATCGTAAGCGGGGAACCCCGTCACTTGCGAAAAGAAGAGACGTTGATTTTAGAAAGCCATGGACAGTGGACACCGTAGTACATGACAAACCAATCGGCTCAACTGAGGATTTCTTAGAGTCATCACACACAACCTTGCATTTTAGGTTTTTTTTTAAAAGTTTTTAAAAATTATCAATGATGTAGGGTTTAAGATTGAAGACAAAATTTACGATTTTCCTAATGTGTTCTGGATCCATAGACCTTTTGAAGGAGAAAGAAGGCTAGTATAAGAAAAAAGTAGTTAAGTACGTGAATTGTAAACGGGGAGAGCTTAAACCATGCGCAATGGCTGTTTGCCGGGACGTCACCACGAGTTAGCCAATGACGAACGAGAACAACGGCTGTCTGGCCGTCTGATTGGACTAGCCCAGACACGTGATATGTATGTCACAGCAAACAGCCATGGCGCGTGGTATAGTAAATACGCAAAGATATTATTGAAATAAACTTCTAGGATCTGTAAGTACTTGAGGCAAACTAATGTTCGTACAGATGAATCAGCTCAGTTGTGATTCTCGCTGGACGTTTTAACGGCAAAAGAAATTTAGTCTAAGGAAAAAAGTAGCTAAAAATTAATTGTATTCGGAGGGTAAATACGCAAAGATATTTTTTTTTAATAAATTTCTTGGAGTATTAAGTTACCTGAAGCAAACTAATGCTCGTATAGATGAGCCGTCTTAAATCTGATGCTCATCTACGATGACCACCACTGGGACATTTTTCCCAACTTGGGGGCGTTTTTTCCTGGGGGCATTTTTTCCTGGGTCGTTTTTTTCCAGGGGGCGTTTTGTTGGGGCGTTTTCTCCGAGGGCATTTTGTCGGGGGCATTTTTTCCAGACACCAAAATCAATATTAACTACATCACGTCATCTTCAGTGAAGGTGGCCATGTCGATTTCTATAGTTATTGACTTGCCAGCAATATAGATAAAATGACTTGATACAAAAAATTACTGCGTTTATCAACTTTATTATACGCACTGATGCTTAGCAGGCTTCCAAAGTAGTTCACCATACAGGCGCAACACTCCACTTAAAATTATAGTTGCTACATAAAGCCTTGAGCAGAATACTTTTCTAATTACAGGAGACTGCATTACGACTTATCCTCGCATGTGGATCAAATTACCACCATGGTAAGTTTGAAGCTATTTGTACTTTTGTACGACTTGCAATATTACTCATAGGCCTATACATATACGCGGAATCACAATTCAAACCCCAGTAATATTTTAGGACTAGGTTTGCCATGGAATGATGCGACGAAGATCGTTTAAAGTTGCCTGGCATCTTTTGTCACGGGCGTGTGACCACCCCTTGAGTGATGGCATTCTACAACCTCGATAAGGGGTAGTTCCTTCTGGCATTCGTTTTTTTAATTCGTTACCATTTCGGGACAAGTAAATTACAGCCGCTGGTCAAAGCCACGCTGCGTGTGACGCTTGGTGAAGTCGTCATCATTGACTCTTGAAACTTCGATATGAGGTAGTCAACACACTTCCAGTCAATGATTAATGACGTGTAAAAAATACTGTATCACTCAGTATCACTCACGTTTTCACTTTGTAATAAATCGTACCACTCCCACGAATTAGTGCAGAAACGCAGTATGCGCAATGATATACTAATAGCCAACATGGATTGCTTGGCTGGGCTCTACTACGGTAGCAGCCGGATCTAGTACGAAAAATAGCACATGCGACTGGATTGGACAATATGGCCGTCAAAAGCGCCACTGATCGATTGATTTGTCCTGTTGCCGCTTTCTGTCAACCGAGGGCGATACTGACCGTACGAATTGCCAACGTTCCTTCCCTTGCAATACTTCTGGATACATGAACGTGTCGCTTTTTTTTTGAAAGAGCAGAGAAATAGCTTAACTGTGGTTCAGTCATAACTTTAAAAACTATTTAAAATTACTTTTATATAGATAAAAAAGTTCTCATTTGCCACGCAAATCTACGTAAAAATTAAAATTATTATTTTGAAAAACCACCCCAACCGCCAATAGATGTCACGCCTCGGGGTACAAAAATGCTTCCTCCAAGCAAAGATTCGTTTTACTTGGCCAATTCCAAAACAGCCCTCGAAGAAATGGGCCAGTCGTAGCGGCCATATTGTCTACCCCCCTAATATTGTTGTAGGTCGGGGCAGGGTAGTTTACTGGCATGTCTTGGCCTACGAGTTCGTGCTTTACCACGAGCATGGCTGTTTACCGTGATGTCATCTTGGACTAATAACTACACTTTCGTTTCGGGATAACTCACTTGCTAGACTTGCCGTTCAAGCACCGCGTGCAAAACTCCGGTTGAAAGATTCTAGTTTCTCAATTTTGCCACGAGAGCGCAAACTGCGGGCTACGCGGAAATGACGTCTGAGCCACGTGACCAGCGCATGCCTCGTGTAGAAGAGCGTAGCTAAATAAAGCGTAATTGAACCGGCGGGCCAGCCAGCGTTTCACCAACTTTACTGTCAACGCATAGATTTATAGCGTGCACGTTTTCTAAGTCAAAGTCAAACCGTTGACAGGCGTTCACCCACTTCAAAACTCGATATGGATACAATTTCTTGTTGGGAAAATTATGAAATGTGACACCATGCATGTGTGGCTTGCTGTACTGTCGGGAATCATTCGAGCAGCCGCCGTGAGCGCACGTCACCGCCATCTTGGATTTGCCCGGAAGTAGCCGTGTGGGCGTTTAGTTCGTAGTCGCTTCCTACATTCGGCGCAACACGTTTTGATCGATGGAAAGTTATGCAGATTTCGGAGCGAGTGAATAGGGCTTCATGTCATCACGAGTTAGCCACTGACGAACGAGAATACAAATCTTTGGCTGTTTGAATGGACTAGTCCAGTCACGGGATACGCGCGTCACTGCAAACAGCCTTGGCGTGTGGTTTAGATATACCTAATATTGAGGGAGCAAACCCATTTTGGGGGAATCATAGAAAAAACGTGCAATGATCGAACCAGGGCCAGTGGAAGCTAAAATGAAGTGGTACGGCTACGAAAAAATACTGGGCATAAAAAAATTTTAATGTAAAAACAGAGACGCCATTTTGAACAGTGTTGACAAGTGGCGAAACAAAATGTATATGTATAATTTTGGCCAAAACGTCTGTAAATTGCAAATGTAAAAATGAGAATTTCGCCTAACTCGTATGATTTAATATCTTTTGGGACGCACAGTTATAAAAAGTGTTATACCACTGATCTGTATACACAGAACACCGCGTGTTTCCTTGCAAATTTCCAGGGTTGTACAAATCTTGCTTTTCCTATTTATTATTAGGCCACGTATTGGTGAAATTCCTTATTTTCCTACTTTTATTACATTTTTGGAATTGCAGTTCGTACTGTGTTTTTTTTATTATTTTATTAAGTAACGATTTTTTTTTGGCAAGTTCAATTTTATGGTTGGCATAAATTTCATTAATTATTTATCTGAATTCAGTGTAACCCGTTAATTTACCATGTTATATTATGCCTAGCCTTGTGACGATGACAAAGAAAATGATGAAAACGTGACACCTGCAAGCACTGATAATAAACCTGTTCAAGATGAATGGTAAGTATTAAGAAACCAATACCGAGTAGTGCTCATTTTAACAATGCAAAGTTTCCTGATCATAAGTTCTTTTTTCCACCAAAGGAAAGAAGCTGAAGTTGATGTTAAGTTTCGTAGAAATATATATGAGAAAATCGAAGAAAGATTGTGCTATACTGTAAGTTTGACGGTTGCTTTATAATACCATAAAAATATTATTAGTTATATTTTATTCTTAACTGGCAGTCACACCCGCCATCACACATGGGTTTTGTTTCATCCGTGGTTGTTTCCCAATTAATAATCATAATTAAGGCTGTACCAATTCTGAACTGATTCTCGCCGAGCATAGCACGATCTGTAATACTTGGTAACTGAGCAATTAATTCCATTTAACTGAGCCGAGCGGCGCGGCTCCTCACGATTAGTCTTGGCACGCAATCCTGGGGCTGATGGACCCTGAACACGGGCTTCGTTCTGGCGATCGCTTATTTCCAGTTGGTGCCTAAGGTCGATGCATGGTTCCTGCTGCGCGAAGGTTGAACGGCTACTGCAGAATTCAATGCAGGAAGTAAATTTGCAGGTTATTCATGCATTTATTTTCATTTTTCTATGCTTTTGTTAAAGATTTGTTGTTTCTGGAAGCTCGCTTGGCATTTAGCAAGTGGTGATTAATAAAGGATCTCGGTTCTGCTCGGCAGCACTGATTGGCTCATGTCAGCTCTATACACCAGGCAGTTTTTGAGTGCTCGGCTCGGGATCGGCTCGGCAGGAAAAAATTTGCTAGGTGCCTTAAAATTAATAATATAATATTTATTGCCCGATAAGTGCAAATGGTCTAGGAAAGACAACAGGTTGATACTGATACCCGTCCAAATCAGTAGGGAAAAAAAATGAATCGCATAAATGTAGCAGGCCACCAAGTCTTAGTTAAGACGGTTTCCAAATATTTAGTGATGCAAACATTCCTCAGCTTTGTTTTAAAATTTTGCCTGTACTAGCCATAAAAACGTCAGCAGGGAGCTCGTTCCCTATCCTGACCACACAGTTGGAAAAAAATATTTCTACAATCCAGCTTAACTTGTTTAACTACAAGTGAGAAAATAGCGAGTGTAATCCACGTTGCAGGGATCATGAAGAAGAGAATAAGTTAATGCCAAGTTACATATCCAGCTACGTTTTTCACTATATATTTAATTCTAAAGCCAGGTACAGATACTTTGTAAAGGGACGTTTACCCGATTCCACATTGTCAATATCTTTAAGAAGGTACGGAGACCAAACTGGACTGGCATATTCCAGAATTGATTTGATGAATACAAAAAAAGCCCAAAATAATGTTTTTACGGTCTTTAAGAGACAATTGCATGTCGAATCAACGCCGCTCATTGTCTGGCAACCTTAACAATCTTATTGCAATGGGTTGCACTTTTCAAGTCATTAGAAAACCAAACATCCAAGTCCTTAAAACCTCAGTCTGGTGATCAAGATTGGCTCCCAACAGGGTATAGTCAAGACATACTTTTTGAGCCTATTGGAAAAATTGTGCATTTAGAACTAGAAATAGACACTTCAGTTGACCAGTTCTCTAATAATCTAAGGGCATTGATAAGTTCTAGGTGGTCCGCAGTATATTACATCTTCTTACATTATAAACCAAAGTCTCATTGCAGAAATGAAGCAACCGCAACGACCCCCGGAAGGGGAACAATGAAAACGTGCGAGTGTGTCAATTCTTTGGCTGAAGTTGAAATTGGCACATTGTTGCCTCGAATGACAATTTGCTCTAACAATAATTATCCTTCTAACCAAACACCGTAGTAATCTCAAGGGCAAGTATTACTTGACGTCATGCACAACTACGTATAGCAAACAGGAGGAAGGGAAGGAAACCAAGAGGAGAGGCAGAGGACGGGATAAAAGGAGGAAGGGAGAGGGCAGGGAGAGGATTGGGGGAAAGGGGGAGTGTTACACAAACAAAAATCGACTGTTGCAGTGAACGATCAGGCAAATACTGGGAAACAACCACGGGTCAAACAAATTCCCCGGGCGAAGCCGGGTACGATGCTAGTCTACATATATAATACACTTAGTTAGATACACTCAGTAAAATCATCAGCGTGCCCAAAAATGAAAGAAGCAGAGGCAATAATCAGTAACAAGCGAATATTGCAATAACGCTGGCTCTTACAGCCGAGTTCACTGATTAGCGCAATGATTTTTCGGGCAGTCTGGCATTTAAGTCCAAAAGGCAACGTAAATAAGTTTGCATCCGTATATATTTAACCCTTTCGAGCCCTCTGGCCTTCCGTCCTGTTTAAGGTAACATAATAGAACATGTTTTAAATTAATAAATAAAAACGGAACACTAAATGTTAAAAATAAGGGCCTAAACATTAAAACTTAAAATGAACACGGATAAGCTTTGACAGGAAGGGTCTAACGTCAGATTTCGCCAGTAAGAGAATGGTAAGCATTAGACCAAACTTCCATCAGAATTCTATCTGGAGGTTAATTTTCGTCCTTAAGAATATAAGAAAGCAAGAAATACTTTTGGCGAAAAACTACAAGAGGTAATAAAACATGATGACATTTTGTCCCCAAACAATTCATGCCAATGTTCGTCCCTGTACAATTCGTCCCCCAGTTTTTTAAATGAAGTTTAGTGTATGTGTTTTGAGTTCAATTAATAATAGTTGTTAAGTTCATGATTTGTACCTCATATACTTTACTAGCATCGTACCCGGCTTTGCCCGGGGATTTGTTTGACCCGTGGTTGTTTCCCAGTATTTGCTCGGTGCTGCCTGATCGTTCACTGCAACAGTCGATTTTTGTTTGTGTAACACTCCCCTTTTCCGCTAATCCTCTCCCTCCCCTCCTCCTTTTATCCCGTCCTCTCCCTCTCCTCTTGGTTTCCTTCCCTTTCTCCTGTTTGCTATACGTAGTTGAACACGTATCCGGCTCCCGGGTCCCGTCCTTCTTTGTTTGTTCTCTTCTAGGTTCAGTTAATGCGTAATCGTATGCTTAATGGCAAGTGTATATGGATTTTGGATCCATATACACTTGTTAATGGCAACAGCTCACTTTGCCCCCCCGCCCCCAC
This sequence comes from Lithobius niger, assembly GCA_023313725.1. Taxonomy (NCBI): domain Eukaryota; kingdom Metazoa; phylum Arthropoda; class Chilopoda; order Lithobiomorpha; family Lithobiidae; genus Lithobius; species Lithobius niger. Next base: position 19,249 of record JAHWFP010218586.1, read on the forward strand.
TCCCAGTCTTTCACTGTGGCTTTAAGCGATGCGTACCGTGTGAAAAAGAAGTGTGCATGACGTCACGTAATACTTGCCCGTGCCATTACCACGGTGTTTAGTTAGGAGATAATTGTTAGAGCAAATTGTTAGCCGAGGCAACAATGTGCCAATTTCAACTTCTTTTCAGGGCAACAACGTCACAGTTTCAACTTCATGCCAAAGAATTGACACACTCGCACGTTTTCATTGCTCCCCTTCCGGGGGTCGTTGCAAGATTTTCGTAAAAGTAAAAGGCACGTTCATCCCAGTTGGCTTTCCTGTATGGTTCGGTTTGCAACATTACTTCAGTTGCATCTCAAATGCATTAACTTTCCTATTTTACCTCTCGTGAGAAACAGTTTACTACATTCACTATTCTTTATGTAAATGTTGCAAAAGCTATTTCGCTCAGGATGCTCCGTTTAATATGGCCGTTTAATTATGTAATTGGTCCACGCGTAATTCACGCCTCGAAACACAAAACCATGCGTTAAAGTTAGCGCCACTCATAACTACAACCCGTTTTAAAATTGAATGTTCGAATGTAAAACTTGATCAGACAATTCTGATCTATCTTTAAAATTTTTTTAATGTCCTAATCTGACATACGATAGTTTTTAAGTGATTTATTTTGTATTCCTATCGTGATCGATTTGATTTAGTAACGCTAAATAGCTTCGAAGACCATGATGCTTTGCTCTTCGGCGGGTTAACTTGATTCTGTGGTATGGAATACATGCACTATCACTTCATGAAAAATTAAAATATATATATTTTTTGTTTACAGCTTTCAGAGTACCTCGGCGTCCTTGGTGGCAACTTAAGTCTGTGGATCGGACTGTGTGTAATATCACTTCTTGAAATAGTGGAACTAGGAATCAAAATGGCTGCCGTAGCTATCAGGCCGTCTAACAAGATTACACCATATGGAAAATCACGACCATCTACTGCCTTGCAAAAGCAGCGGAAATACCAAAGAAGACCGTTTTCCATCTATCGTAACCATAGTAACAATTCTCGGAGTAGACAGAACTTGGTAATCCACGTTTACCACAATGACGAACAGAAATCGGAAAGAAAAAATCTTTTCCCGCGGTACCGTATAGTGCCATAAAAGACAAAAGTATAACTGATTTAATAAAAATCGCAATGCCGGCGTAAAATGAGGTCCAAGCCCTGAACAGGGACTCCAGCAATTGGTTACTACGATCAAGAATTTGTAGGGATGGGAAGGAGAATTTGTGACTGAAACCCCCTTCTGAAACGTCCTAGATTCATTCCTATTAGTCCCGTCAAAGTTTATAGAGGGCACCACGAGTTTTATGTCGGAATTTATACTCAAGTTTTCAGTCAAAAATTAAACTAAACTAAACGAAACTAGCTGGGTGTTGAATTATTATTTACTTTAGCTTAGTTGTAATATAGTTTACGTTAGATTTGGGCTGAAAAATGAGCAAAAATTACCAAATGGAATGGGTGGCACCCTACGAAAACTTGGACGGAGCTAATAGGAATGAATGTAACAAGTTTCACTAGGGACTTTGAGTTACAAATTGTCCTCCCTAACCCTATAAATTTTTGCTACAATGCAGGTATTGTTAATCATATCAAAAACCAAAACTGGTAAAAGGGGCCGCAAAGTTCCGAATGGTAAGGCCCTTCAAAGGAGTGATCTCAACACACCAAAACATTCGCCAAGTTAATCGCACCGCTTAATAATTCGAAGGTTAAATGAAAACTAGAACATTGCTACTTCGGTTTTCATTTAACAATTTTCATTTAACGTTCAAAGTATTATTCGGTGCGATTAAGTTGGCGAATGTTTTGGTGTGTTGATATCACTCCTTTGGAGGGTCCTCCCCAACTCTATAAATTCTTGCTACAATCCAGGTATTGTTAATCATCTCATGTCCTTGAGCTTTTTTTTTTTTGTAAAATGCTACAACATAAAATAGGTTTGTATCTGTATTTATTTGCAGCATAAAATAAATTAAAATGTTATGATGCTTTTCTACCCACCGAAATTATCATTAAATTAATACTACTCGACACTGTAATATAGCTGCACAAACAATTACGATGATGATGGTGATGACGTCATCATCTACCCTATGATAACGTCAGGATATAAGCATGGTTGCTGAATGGCAGCAGAGCTCTGTTACAGCTGCCTGGAGAGACGTCTGTTTAACGACAGATGTCCCTGCAGATCAGGAAAGTGAGATACCGTATTTTATAATTTCAGCAGCTATGGGATGTATTCTGCATGCAGCTTGATGACAGGGCCTTGCGTGGGTCAAATACAATGTCACCGACAATGTGATTGTAACTTTTATCTTTACACTTATGGAGCGAAAGTCGACGAGGAGCCTCCACGTCCTTCATGTCGTTCAGTCTGCGTAACTAGTTAGCCTTTTGGTATGCATCAGTAAGGATAGGCTTCTAATGATTACCTGCCAATGATTTCAATGAAACTCGTATGCCGAGGAAACAAATCGCAAGACTCCTCAGATCAAGTAAGTCATCTTCCATTACGAATTTAGGCCTATACAAGATGGAGGCCCCCTGAAGTTCGACCGCCAGTTGAATACTTAAAGCGACGTTGGCAATGATAACTAGAGCTCATGACCCCGATGGTGGAATACGTTGTTACAACAGGCTTCTTTAATAATAAACGACTTGGACCGTAATTTTTCTTCAACGTTTATTCCTTGCTCACACCTTTCTGACCTACAAGCTCGCTTTGTAAATGTCTCTCGGGGTAGTACGATCCAGCTTCTCAACCGACTGCCAATGAACACAGCGCCATCTCTTACCTTTATTGGAATTTTTCCGGGCCGGGTTACTAGACCTGTAGGCCGTGAATAAGAACCGAACCATGCTCTGGCTACGGCAACTTTAATCTGACAGTCCTGTAACGCCAACTGCGTCTGCTGTATCCCTAGTGGCATCGTCGCCACAAGGGCATTGTCAAGTCAGTACCCTCACACAATGGTAACATACTCTGTTAGCTGCGGTATCGACAGTAAGATTACAGTAATATGTAGTCTTACTAGTACTCTTTAACAATTTTTCTTACTCTTTCAAAAATAGTTTTGCCCAGAGGGCTAAAACCCCAAAATAAAGGCACGGGGGAAGGGGGGGAGTGGGGGTTTAGGTTTAAATTAATGAACTGTAGAGCATATTTTTGGCAGCAAATTATTGTAACACTATCGGTGGGGATTTACATTTGAGGTCTAACACGACCGGGCGTAATGTAAGCCCCGGCCTAGCTAGACCTCGACCTCAGGACTAAGCTTCGGACCAAATTTACTAGTGATTTCCATGCTAGTCTATTTGGGGACTTACTAGTACAGTACTAGCTAGACCCCGACCTTTGGCCTAAAGTAGTGTTGGGTAATCTTGGCGATTTCCATGTTGAGGTCTAGCCAGCACTTGATGGCTACTCTGTATGTGTTTTTAATTACTAAAGTGCTTTTTAACTTTCTGCTTTTTGTCTAGCTAGTACAGTACTCTGATTGGTTAATACCCTTCAAGTGACGTCATATCACCTGTAAACAGTATCAACGCTTTTGGCTTCTCCAAGATACGTCGAGATTCGTGTATCAAATTGTTTTCAAGCAATATTCGGAGATTTTTCTTATTCGGTTTTCAGGATAGCAGTTTTCGTAAAAACTTAATTGTTACTGAATCAGTTTTTAAAAAAATATTTCCTTCCCAAATTTATCAGATTTCAGTTTAAAATTACATAAACAGGCCCGTAGCTATCCATTGACGATTGGGGGTTGGGTTAAGGATATATTTTGGACGTCTAGGCTATTATAATGAATGCCAATGAACTGCTGTGTGCAAGCATGGCAGTAGGGGAGAAATATTTTTCAAATGGACTGTCGAGAGCTGAAAACTAGTAAAATCTTTGGCCAGTTTACTTGGACATTTTAAAACAACAACATGCTCCAGTTTTTCAAAAATGAAAAAAATATGGGAAAAAATGGCGAAACCTTTCACTCAGTTTTGTTCAAAACAATTTGAGGTATCATTGCAGAAAAACTTTTAAATATAATATGAAATCGACAAACTCCATTTTAATTTTTTTCTCCCTTGATTCAGGGATGTTAGGTAATGTTTCCCTCATTTAGTGTCCTTTGGGTCGCTTTTGTCCTTCAATTTGAGATCTTATGGACTCTTATTGTCATATTGTACCTTCGAATTCTTTTGGAACGTTTAACAAGTTTGTTGTATAAAAAATGGAATTGTTTCTGCATTAATACAAAAGGATCTTCAAATTGTAGTAGTGATAGGTTAACAGAAAAAGGACTACAGCCAACTCAATTTTCAACTCAGTTTTTAATTTTGCCAGCTATACCCGATTTTCATGAAGTACGGATTAAGTTCACGTTCTGTTTTAACTAAAACAATGGCAGAATGGGCTAGCAGACGAACTAGTAAATGAAATTTGTGACATTTCACGACTTCAGACAGTGAAAACTTGGTAGAAATCGTTATATAGTTTTGTTTTATTCAGTTTTGTTAACGTTTCTGCCTTACTTAAGAAAGTTTTTAAATCCTGGCAGTGATGTTGTGTTGGAATATTATTTAATCAATTACTTCCCCCCCCCCCCCCTCCATCCCGAAATACCAATTGGGAGTTACTCCTTACTGAACCGCCTTCTGGGCACTGTCTAACAGAGAAAGGCTACATGAAGTAAAATAGCCAACTCAATTTTAATTTTTTTTCATCTGTGTATGATTTTCGCGAAGTTAATTCTTATCAAGACTTTAAACTTGGCGGAGATACAGTTTAAAGCATATTTTATTTTTAGTTTCTACATTATCTATGATATTTTTAAGCCATGGTGGTGATGGGCTAACCGGCAAACAAAACGGCTCTTTTCCCGCTAGGCACAGCCTAGCTCTGAGTTCGCATACTAATCTGGTAGCAGGGCCAAAAACCTGAAAGTAAGGTCCGCCCAATGTTTTATGGTGTTTTGTGTTTCTTCAAGACATACTTAATGAAATTCTGCAGGATGCCACTTTGTCACCTTTGAGCAAATTTAAATATTCAAGATGGTGGCCAAGATGGCTGAAAAATCATATATCGGCCATATCTTTGCATATAGAACAGACAGGATAATAATTTTGGTTTCTAATACTGTGTTTTCAGGGTCAGGGAATACTAATAAAAGATTGACTTGTTGATAAAATATACGCCTTTTGTTTTAGGGCTGGTATCACAGTCACGTTCGATTTTTCGCTCATTTTCAACTTTCAACTGCTATTCTGACGTTTCTAATTTACGTGGACGACTCCAATTCGATTCATTCGAAGGAAGACATTCCGACCTTTCGAGTGAACCTAATTGGAGTCATCCAACCAAATTACGGACGTCAGAATAGCAGTTGAAAGTTGAAAAATAGAACAGTGACTGTGATACCAGCCCTTAGTAAAAAGGGCGTAACTCGGTACCTAACCAATGATAAACCCATTTATTTACCCTTGATGCAAAGAAGACAGTACCACCTTTCGAATGAATATAATTAGGGTCTTCCACCTAAATTAGAAACGGAGAATAGCAGTTGAAAGTTGAAAATGAGCGAAAAATCGAACGGTAACTGTGATACAAGCCCCTAAAAAAACAGAAGTGTTAACGCTAAACAGAAGTGTTACAAAAGCTGATTAAAAAAAAAGCATCTGAAACGTTACTTTCAACCTGACCGAAGGATGATAATGATTAACCAGTATTCATGGAAACGAGACTTGGCAGTGAAGTTTTAGCCGAGCTTGGCAACTCGACAACTCGAATTTGCCAACTGTATTGTGTACATCTTCTTGGACGGTTGGGGGAAGGGGGTGAGAGGTTTCCCCCATCCCCGGGGTTGCTATGGCCCCAGTACAAATTAGTTATGTTAATATGTTACTACTTCGAAACCCTAAACCAATTCACATTTACGAACTGAAAATTATGTATCCCTATTCGAGAAAGGGAAAATTATTATCTCCTACTGACCTGACGACACACCTTTAACCAGAGGGACACTTGAGTTGATCTGGTGGGGAAATGTACCCCTGAAATCACACTTCATACCAACACTTACGTCGTGAAGTGAAGCATCGCTTTCGAAAGACGTGCTTAAACCTCAATTTATACCATGGTGTGCCTGGGTCCAAATTTTATCCTTAGTCCCAGGCCTAACATGCTCATTAACCCGAAGATTATCGCTAGCCTAAACTTGATTGGAAATCACCGATTTTTCAGCTTGGGACTAACTGCTCCGTATTAAGTTAGGCTGCAGCTTAGGGGCTCTACATTCCTTAGCCCTCGACTTAGTTCGCATTGGAAATCGCCGGCTATTCGTGATACCAAACTTACGCCCAAGATCAACTATGACCTCAACTGGAAATCCCCACCGTATATATTGTGTTTATTTAGTAAATGCTTCTTAAAAAAATTGGACTGTTTGAAGTAACATTGCATGCATTTACATACTGTATTATTTTTTTCATAGCGTGGGATGGGTTACGGACGGTGAGTCACATTCCCTTCTTTATTGGGTGGGTCAAGTGGGTCAGGGCTCGAGTGGGTCTGGTGGGTCATGGGTCGGAAAAAGTGACTCGTCCCTCCAGCTCCGAACAAAATTGTCCCTCTCTCCGTCTGACACTGTGGCTTCAGGTGGTACAGCATACATCAACATACATCATTAAGCTTGTAGGACTCAATGTTCCGTTCCGTCACGTCGTAGGCCGTCAAATTTCTGTTCGATTAAAAGCACATGTAAATTAATGAAGCCGCGTATACTGCTCTGTACCGTTCAGTGACCACCCGTCGGCTGACGGACGGGCTTGTCGAGGCAGAAACCTTGCAGTCAAAAACTGATCGCATCGGAGAAGTGTACGCACCTGCCGTCAGTCGACGGCCGTCATCGTCTGTCTCGCACCTGAGCACAACGCCTTCCCCTACTAAATGCAGATGCAAACCTATTTCAGTTGCCTTCTGGACTTAAATGCCCAAGCGTAAAGAATTAATACTTTATGACGTTCATTTAATTACCTACTAAGGTACGTCTTCGTACGTAAGGTACAAGTACGTCTTCGTTTGCATTGCAGATTTGGGCGCGATCAAATTTAAAAGGTCAGCGGAGCCGACTGAAAGGTTTAGCGACGGTAGCAATGTGCGCTGGACCATCCGTTGCTGTCAGTCGTCGGAACGGAACGGAACGGAGTTGTGAGCTACAAGCTTACAGCGGATGGCACACAGGTTTATTCTTAATTTTTTTGTTTGGATTATTTTATACTTCGAGGGAAGAGGCCACGGAACAGTCCAACGGTCCTCCAGTCTTAACGGAATTCTTCTTAAGCTTGTAGCTCACTACTCCGTTCCGTACCGTTCTGACGACTGACGGCAACGGATGGTCCAGCGCACATGGCTTCCGTCGCTAACTGTTTCAGTCGGCTCCGCTGAGCTTTTAAATTTGACCACGCCCAAATTGGCAATGTGATTGAAGAAGGACTTGTAGTGACTTTAAGTAGGTAATTAAATAGAAAGTCGTAGTATATTAGGTATTGATTCTTTACGCTCGGGCATGATGATGAAGTCAGAAGACAACTGAAATAGGTTCACGTCTATATTTAGTAGGGGAAAGAAGGCGTGCGCAGGCGCGTGACGGACTAACAGCAGGTGTGTACACTTCTCCGATGAGTTCAGTTTTGAGATCAGTTTTTGAGTGAAACTATTCTCCCTCGATAGTCCTGTCCGTCAGCCGACGGGTCGTCACGGAACGGGACGGAGCAATATACGCGGCTCCTTTAATTTACATGCTTTTAATACAAACAGAAATTTGACGGTCGGCGATGTGACGTGACGGAACGGAGTAGTGTGCTAAATGCTTTACGCTGCCGACTGCAAAATAATCATTGTGTTGCTGAAAACTTTATTGCTTACAATAATGCCAGTGCCACAGAAGAAATTCGTTGTTACCGTTTTTGAAAATACGGAGGGATGGATAGGGAATAGCTTGCACATCTAGTAGGTTGTAAACAACTTTTTTCGAGGGCACAACTCTTTACCTAGAGCTGCGATAAAGCCCAGGTAGGCACGCCCAAAAGGACTCCACATTTTCCCTCCGTAATTCTGTTGGACACCGTTTTTTTCCCGACTGTTAGGTTCCCGTATAAATGTTACAAATCTAAGAGTTTCCTCCCTTTTTTTTCCTTTTCCGTCCAGCTGTTTACAACCTCGACAATTGAATTGATGTGATGTTTGTTGCTAACTTGGTGCGACAAACTAGCGTGTGTCTAGATATAGCTGCTCCCCCCCCCTCCCCACGGGCTGTCGTTAACATCGTCATTTGCTGGTGAAATGTGGCGAATGAAATAAACACAATGTTATGGTTTGCTTGTGAACTGAAATCTTACGGAAAACGCATACTACACTGATCATTTGCTTGATTATTTGACTGGTGTCGAATTGTCTGTCGCGGCGTAAGAGTTGCAACAAGTAATGTCCTCGAGCGAAGCGAGACGACGCCGAATGAGCAAAGGACACAAATTAACTTTCCTGTAAGGTTTTAGATACTGCAGTGTTGCTGTACTGTTTAGTCCACGTGAAACCTCACTGCTGTATCCAACAATTATACAATGAAAACTTTCAAAACTTAAATTGATACCGAAACAAAGGAAGAATAATGCGGGGCTACACACTCGACTACATTCTAGACCAATTCTTTCAGTGTTCTTCACTCAAGTCGTCTACTTTCCATTCATCACCCTACTGATGATAGACATATCATTTTTCAAGATTTTCAAGCACTTTTCCACGCATGGAATTTCAGTATTACTTTCCATGATATTTCCAGGTTTTCAAGGACTCGTATGAACCCTGAATTACCTGTATAGAGCTCTGTTAAAACTCTACAGGTAATTCAGGGTGCACACGCACACTAAGATGATTAATTTTTAACCATTTTCCAGCGATGACATTTAGCCAAGGATAGTATGCACCAATCGTTAGCTGACCAATCGTCTGCAAAAGTAAACAAGATGCACTAACACTGCATTAGTAAATCGACGTGTCGTATGGAAGAATAAAAAATATCTGTAATTGACGTACGAAGTTGGAACGGCAGACATACCAAGAGGACACTACTAAAAAATCTAAATGCATGATGTACTGAAGAATATCTACTATATTGCTCATTTATATTAAAAAAAATTGTCTCGTAACGTTTGCTACTACGATATGGCAAATGAGCCAGAATCTTGTGTGCGACGATGCAATCACTGACCAGATAAGTTTTCATCGGACGCTGATATTGGTTTTCTTACAAAAAAAACAAATTGAAAGCTTCGATGTTTTACAGTTTCCCGTACCCGTTGTTCTTGTTCATCAGACTTTTACATTTTTCAAATCTTCGAACACCATATTTCATAAATT
>JAHWFP010218590.1:820-24629 GCA_023313725.1 Lithobius niger
CCCAAACGTCATTCGAAGAAAAATGTGCATCAAGTTGGTCATGCGGAAGCAGGTAGTGAAATTTTATATGTGTTTTATATTTAAAAAAAAAAAGAAAAAGTCTTCTTGTTGTATCTTAAATAAACCGATCGAATTAAAAAGCACTTGCACTATAAATAAGGAATAAAGGTCAATAAAGTGGACAACATAACAATTTCACTCGACGTTTCGAGTAACCGCAGATTCGTTATCGAGAGCACGTAAAAAAAACAACCATTAAAATTAAAAGGCAGAGCACTGATCGAGATCCCTTTGGGCCACGTTTAAATATTTTTAAATTTTTACTTTCCTCTTTCGGTTCATCTCTGGTCTATCCTAGCCAGTTTTGTTCTGGTGAACATGGTTTTCTGAAATTATGCCTTTTAATGACTTTTACTCCTTAGTAAATATGTTTAGAGCAGCGTCAAGTGACGTCATATTGGCTACAAGAGAGATACCTGCAAGGGGCACTAGATTGAAATGGTGGGTTAAACAACGGCACTTCTAGTCAAACCAGTGCTTTGAGAGTGGATTTCGTAGGCTTAAAAACCTGTTGTTTTCTCCAATTCCTTATGCTGCTTAGGTTGTAATTGGAAAATAAAGATTCCACTTGCTTAACTTAATATCAGCAACTGCCAACAAATCAACAAAAATCGCGCGTTTTAGGCCTAAGAAATGCAGTCTAATAGCATTGGCTTCAGTAAGACGCTCTTCTTCCCCCACCAGCGCACCTTGCAGCTAACCCAATAACTGGCTCCACCATAGAGTTATATACAATAATACTACGTCGTGTCACTGCCCTTTATCATGTGCTCTTGGTAACGAGAGTTTGAAGTGACTGGAAAGGTAGAGTGAAGTTGTTATGTTGTGCATGTTATTGGCCTTTATTCCTTATTTATCTTAAAATGATCAGATTTTTTTACAGTGTATAAAGCCGGATATGATTGCCTAATAACGAATAGTGACGGGTTCACATTCCATTCTGTTAATCTAGTGCGCTACTATTCTACAACGTTGCCCATGGAGTCCACCGTCTACTAAATAAATATAATAAATCGAATTAGTGTCCGCTATTTCCCCGTTGCATATCTCGAGGTGGCTGCGCAAATAATCATCAAGAACGACCATTTTCAACTCAGCACTTAAAATGCACATTAAGTAAACAAATAAATTAAAACACTGAAAATAATAAATAAAACAAATCAGGACGCAAGCTACATGCGCACCTTTCAAATATCAAAAAGAACATACCAGAATCCTACGAATGTCTGGGTTGTCAGAACCACAGCCACCTAGAGTCAAGGCCGTATCATCTTTGCCTCCAACAATGCTCCGCAAAACGGCGAATAAAATAACGACGCGGCAAGTTTGCCAAGTGGCGTCATCTTTAGACAGAATTTGGAACCCTGGTCGGTTAGTTTGAAATTTCGCCGCTTGGTGTAGAGATGGCAGCACCTAGCAAACTTGCGTTTCCTTCTATGTCAATGGTTGATTTTACTTGCCTAATTTGTCTTGATCTTGATTTTTACTGTAGGTGGCTGTGTCAGAACACACACACCCACCATCTCGAGCGGAAGTTACGTCACGGAGTTCGGTAACGTGGACGTGTAACTTCCGCTTAATCTTAATCGGGAAAACGAATCAGGCAAATAAAAATATTCTACAGCAGCTGGATGCTATTTCTAAAACTTTCAAACGAAAACCTCGAATAAATTTTACAGGATATTCTCTTAACACGAATCCGTCAACTGCTTTACCTTTTTGCTATTTGTTCGTATTCCGAATACACATGACAATTTTTCCATGTCCAGGGCTGGAAATATGGCCGGGAATAACAGGAAGCGGATAGAAACTCTCAAAAAGAGGGCGGCGAGAGAGAAATCAGCAACCAAAAAAAAAAAGATTTTTTTACAAATTAACGAAGTTCGGCAAACTTGAAATCCTGTCGGAAATGTTGCCATAACATTTTCCCCCCCCCCCCCCCCCCCCGCCCCACCACTATTTTGTCTTTGATACGCCCCTGTCCACGCTTACTTTCTTTTCAGTTACAGAAGCATTTTTTCAGCCTGTGTTTGGGAATCTTTGATCAATTTCGATCTCTTCCCCTTTCATTTGCATCATTTTTCCCGTTTCCAAGGTGACGAAGTGAAGGGTCCATCATCAAAGGTTTTGCCGCCAACAAGACCCCCACAACCCCCATTTCTCTTTTCCTTTTGTCAATTTGATCTGCCGAGTTCGCATCCACCTACAAAGGACTTCTACAAAGGAATTACTAGAAGAGGGCTTCCTTCCGGCAGCCTGTTGCTTAGGGCGACTCTTTTCTACCATGCAGACCAACTGTGAGCGGCGGCTACTCCTACTTGCTTCGATATGCAAATCTAGATTGAAATATCGAAGAAAAAGCTGATCGATTGAATGGATTTTTTTCTCTTTCTGTACACGACAGAGGCGCATTCAACGATTTTTTTCCTTTTCAACCAACACAAAAAGAACCCCAAAAGGGGTCCTTTTTGTGCAGTTAAAGTTGTCGGTAGCAGGACGGTGGGGTTGGAGCAGGGAGAGGTCAGGCAGATTCATGCTAACGTTAAAAAATAAATGTAGCAGACGTTAAAACTGGAAGGTTTAAACACAGCTTACGTTTTTCTACAAAAAAAAAATCTTAAATAAATAAACACCCGTCGTAGCATCCGAAGATGCCACGTCGGTTGTTTGTTTATTTTTCTTCACCCCGCAGTTTCGTTTCTATTCATTGTAAAAAGAAGAAGAAAGAAACTTTAGAACCGAAAAATATAAAAGTTTTGATTAAACCGATTTGCCGGGGTGGTGCTGTGGGACCCACGGTAGTGACAATAGGTGAAATTTCTGTAAAATAAATGGTGTAGAATAAAAATTATGAATTTTAGGTCAAAAAATACAGTATTTTCTTTAATATTAAAATCTAGTTGTCAAGTTTAATGGGCACACACCAGCAGCTGTAGGGATCGCATAATATGGACTACACAACATGAGGAGACTATATGTGCAGTATAATGGGAGCTAAGTGTAAAGCATGGTTTTGTGTTCCGAGGAGTTTGTTGAGCAGCTGCTCACGCAGTCATCTTCCATCGTTCACGTTTTTATGACGAACTAACTACGGTTTGACTCGAACACAGACTAAGTTCCTCAACTTCAGATATTGTACACGCAGGAATATTTCGTCAATATACGAAGGTATTGTCGTTATTACCATGGTTAAATCACTAACGATGCCGCCATTTTTTATTTTAAGTTTCGCCTCCTATGAGTCACTGACACATGCTGCCTTCTGGCGCCGTTTATGAAAGCCGGTATTATTTTACCCAACGTTTTCAGAGAAGTGGCACTTTAACTATACCTATACTTATCTACGTAAGGAGTGAGAAATGTTGGCTACTACTGTTGCAAAGGAGCTATGCAGGGAAGCAAGATGGCGGCATCAATTGCGGGGAGAATACTGTTTTGTGCTTATTCTTCTTTGGCGTATATCCAGTCTGTATCCAGGGTGTATCCAGAGAGGTATCGGTCAGTAATCGAAGCAAAACTGCCCTAACAAGTTAAACTTGGTTGGTCGTGCCAGCTATTAGGAGTTAAAAAAAAAATTGGCAGAAATCATTAACAAATTTAGTTTTGACAGAATGCATCTTCTGTTAAGTATTGTTGACATGTAAAGAAGTGTTCGTGGCAGATACTGGAAAGACTGGATATACTTGCAAAAAAATGGGATACTGGAAAATTGAAAAATTGTTGCTGTAATGGAAATGGTGGAAAAATTATTTTTACTGGAAAACTGGAAAATAACGTTTTACTGGAAAAAAATGGAGAAATCACTGTTTTACTGGAAAATACTAGAAAAGTCATGGTTTTACTGGAAAAACATTTTTTTATGGAAAAACCGGAAAATTATTGTTTTACTTGAAAAAGTGGAAAAACAATTGTTTTGCTGGAAACTACTGGATATATCCCTACGACCATCCAGCGTATTACAAAACCACCAAGGCAAACTAGTCCTTCTGGAGACAGATTGGCTCATGCCGTATACTGTACGTTGCTGACGAAGCAACCAATAGTACACGAGGCGAGCCATCTGTCTCCAGATGGTCATGTTTGGCTTCCAAGTTCGGATTGCAAATTTTCACAATCATAACTCGGAAATTCAACAGAACTTTCCAAAGAGCAGAAGAGAGGTCACTTTCAGCGATCCGTGAGTATGTTGCAATTGGAAATATTCTGAAAAGTGCTTTGTTTTTAAACGTTTCGAAGGCACTAAAATTGACTTAAAAACTCTAAAATTGCTCCCTTCCCCTGTCCTTAACCTTTAGCTGAATACTAGGCCCCCGTTTTCGTCTTCTGTAAAGCCGAACAGGCCGAGAAGACTATTGCAACGACTTTGTCAGTTCTATACACGTGGCACGTTCGGCAACGCATAATGCTGTGTGCACACCGTGTCCACTAAGTGAATAGACCAACTGTCCAACCCAATCCACAATTAGCCGCAACTTAAGAAATTAAAATGGCAGGTAAAAATTAAGCCTAAAAGATGACAGTTACGCTTAATATCTAAAATAAGCGTAAAGCTAACACATTTTTAACGGGCAATTGTGATGGTTACTGCTTTTAAATTATATAATAGAAAGCGCTGTTGCAGTGCGTGATGGAGGTGTGCGCCTCAACATATTCGAAAGTGGCGGAAGTGTACAGAAGATCGGTTGCGGCTAGGTAGTCGCTACAGCCACTTGCTTAATTTAAATTTGTTTGCACCCTCCCCCCCCCCCAACAAAACACATAAGTATCAAACACAATGACGCTAACAGTGTAAATAGCTGAGAATGACAAGTGAGCAGGAAATATGACTAACAAATTCACGGGCCGTCGTTGAATTAGCCGTTCACAATGTTGGTTCCATTGTCCTTCTTCCTTTAATGCCAACATTTACAGCTCATTTCCGCTTCTTTGGCAAAGTAAATGAAACTAACCATCACTCTATTTGTCAAACAACCGCTGCCTAACCACGAACATGTTTCGCCTTTCCACTACAAACGCTAAGGGTCCATCATTCCTCTTCCCCCCCACTGATCTCCACACGGTTTCCCCCATCCGTCTTGCCCGTTCAACGGATCATTGTATTCCGAATCCGGATTCAATATTCCCGTAGCGATCCGCGGCAATCCGATCCGTCCATCCCCAACGAACCTGAACCTGACATGCATCAGCCAGATGCTCGTTTCCGCGGGGGGGGGGGGGGGGGGCTTGTTCCTCCTTGTCCAGAGAAAGATACAAGCCGTCTGACCTTTCTGACCGGCTCGTTTGCTCTTCATGCAACCCAATCCAATCACAGAGCCCGACTCAGATCCGCTCGCCGCATTTCCCTTCCTCGGTTCGTTTTGTAGGACGGATGGGTGGGTACGCTGTTATGTCTGGCAAAAGCAGAAATGGTAATAGAATCGTTTTGTTGTTTTGCGAGTGTTTATGTTGAGTCTCTGGCCGTGGAAGTAAGTCACTGTCGACGATGTAGTACTCGTTGGGTCCATCTTCAGCTGAGACCCTGTAAAGGCCTCTAACGGTGACATAACCAAACGTTTTCTGTGCAAACCACTGATATAATATACGGTTTTGAAAAGTTTAAGAGCGTATGGAACTCAAGGAACTGGTCGTAAACGTGTTAGGAAGAAAACTGCCAGTTTATAGTGTATCATACCTAGAGGGCACTACGTGTTCGACTTGTACTAATCTGATCACTCCATGGTCTAGGGAAAAATTATTTTGCGTACTTTCCCTAGTTTGACCTTCTTAGCTCTGGAGAACCTGAAAAACTAAGGGAATTTAAACTACATTTGAAACTCATGGTAAAACTCGGGGAATTTAAACTACACTTGAAACTCATGGGAAAACTCGGTGAATTTAAACTACACTTGAAACTCAGGGAAAACTCGGGGAATTTAAACTACACTTGAATCTCAGGGAAAACTAAGGAAATTTACACTACACTTGAAACTCAGGAAAAATTCAGGTAATTCTCCTATTTTTCACAAAAATCCTGGAAAACTCAGGGGAAAAAACAAACCCACCCGTTTAGGCCTAGTTATAAGTGCATTAAACATATTTTGTTAAAGATATTGTGGTAAAATCAAATTTATCCTAGTACATTAAATCGGGCTACTCTTTTGCACTAAGTGAGCCGTAAAAACAAGTAAAATTAATTGGTCAAATGTTTGGGAAAATTTTCTTCCGGAAATTTCGGTAATTTGCCTGGAAATTGACCTCAATTACTCCTGAAAACTCGGGGAAATCATTTCAGTGTTTTGGTGTGAACCCTGTAGATATCTAAACCTGGTTAGTAAATTTTCACTGGTGTAAGTTGTAAACAGCGAAGTCTTAATTCTCGAATGAATTTCGATTTTGTGTCAGTTTGTTTGTGAGTGTTTATCTGTATGGCACACGATAACATTCATCATTCTGTTCTAATCTGGTTGAAGGTTTACAACGGAGTTTTGGTGCCTAAAAGAAATGAGTTCGAAGATGAAATTCCTACGTCAAATTTTTCCGGAGATAATGCGGGTTTTAGTCCTACTTTTTAGCCGACTTTCAGCAGCAGCGGTAAGAGTGGCAGTAATGGAACCCGATCTAAAAGTCTGGTGGTCCCGAGAATACACCTGCGTGCACCACTAGCTCCCAACGACGCAGCCTCCGATGACTACGAGGTAGCCTCCTTGCAATGCCTTAACATCTGGATGCGTCACAAACACAAAGGAAGACAAATATGTATTGTAGCGTCATTCGCTCGGCCGAGTGGGTGTGTTTCTAAACGTGAGGGAAGATGAGATGGATTCCTCTAAGCCAGGCCCAAAACGTCATCAAAACGTCACCGATCAGTTTAGAAATAGCACTGCCTCACTTCTCGTTCTCAAGATTAAAAAAAATTAGCAATAATCGCTGCCCCATCTATTTTCAGCGAGAGAAATGTTAGAAAGAACATAATACAGAAGCTTATTAATCTCTGTTTAATTGGATTGGTTTCTAAATTTAGACATTTTCCGTATCTCACTTCCTCGAGTTTAGAAACACAACCATCTCACCTACTACTGGTGATGGCAGCCATGTTGGATCCGGAAGTGAGCGAGAATAAACCTGCCTCACTTGCCTCAGCAACATCTCAGCTTCATGACGTCACGCTTACGTAAAGTGGGAGGAGTTTGGATCAGTCGCCTCGAGTTAAACAGTTTTTCTCACCTCCCTCTAGTTTAGAAGCACCACCAGTAAATGTCGCGTGCAGAACTCAGTTAAGCGCCTAGTATAGGGCAGTGACACGACGTAGTAGTATTGTGTATAACTCTATGGTGGAGCCAGTAACTGGGTTAGCTGCAAGGAGCACTGGAGGGAGAAAGGAAGATCATCTTATTGAAGCGAATGCTATTAGACTGGATTTCTTAAGCCTATAACGCGCGATTTTTGTTGTTGGAGAAAACAACGTTCTTTTACGCCTAAGAAATCCGCTCTCAAAGCACTGTCTTGACTAGAAGTGCCGTTTTCTCCGTTACATTTTAATCTAGTGCACCTTGTAGCTATTACCTCCAAATGGTGTCTCGTATAGCCAATATGACGTCACTTGACGCTGCTCTATAGAGTAGTGACATTTGCCACCATATTGGCACCAGTATGGATTTTGGAGGGCATAACTACAAGGTGCACTACATAAAAATGGAGGAAAAAACAACGGAAGAGCGGATTTTTTAGACTTAAAATAACGTTGTTTTCTCCAACAACGAAAATCGCGCGTTTTAGGTCTAAGAAATCACTCTTCACAGCATCGGCTTCAGTATGACGCCCTTCTGTTTTTCTCTCTGCAGTGCCCCTTGCAGCTAACCCATTAAGGTTCCAGCATAGAGTTATATACAATAATACTACGTCGTGTCACTGCTCTATAGCCAACTTAAGCAAAACAAGACAAAAAATGAATCAGAAGGGCAAATTTATCAATAAATACTACCAGGCGCGCTACCTGCCACTCACTCAACGAACGCAGAAGGAGTAATTAACATGACAGTGGCACATGTTCAGAATACCAGTTCTGTTACCGCATCACGTGGTAAGGCTTACCGCGGTTCGTTAGTTTTTCACAATTTCTTACTTCACGCGTTTGTTTCTAAAAACATTTTCGCACACAACTTTAAAAATTTAAACATTTTTTACATCTTTTTTCACACATCTTTTTGGAATAAGTCTGTTTCCAAAACATGAAAAAGCTTTCGGTGGTGCGCCGAATTCGGGAGTGTGTGGGGCCGTTGCATGTTGGCTATCTTCTGGAACAAAAGAACAGCGACAATTTCCGCAGTGCAAGTCTCACTGCCATCGACTAACAAAACTAATAATAACCTGGCTCACTGGCCAACGCAGGTAAACGAACTCTTCAAACTGAATTATATCGTCATCCAACCATAGCCGAGCTAAATTTATTTATCGTCTGTTGCACGATGCAATTTTATTTTATCAAACTATCCAAAATTTCACATTTTTCACCAATTTGGTAAAACTTGACACGGTTTTTCCGACTTTTATACTGCAGAGCTCAAATTTTCAGATTATTTTCATTCGGAGGCATCCCTGCGCTTACATAAGTGATGTGACAGGCTGTGTGAATCTGTATAAATCTTAGGCGCCATATGTATGCCGGCGATAGCCAGCCAACTTTAGGGCGCGTTTATGCAAAGACTTGCCTTTGCATTCTCGCAGCTAGAATTTAATCGCGATGGCAAAGGTGTCGTTGCCCACGGTAACAACGCTACCTGAATTAGCTAAATCAGATATCGTTTGAGTAAATGCTTGCAGTCATAATCATCCGTGAAAATAAGATGAGGAATTCCTCCTGACGAAAGAATTTCTAAGCCGTTTCCGAACTCATATTATTGACTGTTTTAGTTTCGAGCCGGCAGAGCTCAAGAGCCATCCCCATGTTGGAATTTCAGAGGATTCCTAACTTCAAGCTGCGAGAATGCAACGGCGAACGCGCCCTTAATAACCAAACCCGAAGTGTCGTGGCTATAGAGCAATGACATTTGCCGCCATATTGGCACCAGTATGGGTTTTGGAGGGCATAACTACAAAGTGCACTACATAAAAATGGAGGGAAAAAACAACGGAAGAGCGGATTTCTTAGGCTTCACATAACATTGTTTTCTCCAAAAACAAAAATCGCGCGTTGTAGGTCTAAGAAATCACTCTTAACAGCATCGGCTTCAGTATGACGCCCTTCTGTTTATCTCTGCAGTGCCCCTTGCAGCTAACCCATTAAGGCTCCAGCATAGAGTTATATACAATAATACTACGTCGTGTCACTGCTCTGCGCAAGGTGTATAATTCAGTTCTGCATATCACTGTTAGGCCGCGTTTATGCAACGACTCGCCTTAGCATTCTCGCAGCTAGAAGCTGGAAATCATCTGAAATTCCAACATGGCGGCGGTTTTAGCTTTGCCGGCTCGCAACAAAAACAAGAGATCAGTGAGTTCATAATCGACTCGGAAAATGTTTGTCAGGAGGAATTCTTTATCTCAATTGTCATGGGTTGTAAGACTGCAAGCGTACACTCAAATGATATGTCGGGCTTAGATAATCGAACTATAGCGTTGTTACCATGGCTGGCAACGACACCTTTGCCTAAATTCTAGCTGCGAGAATACAAAGGCGAGTATTGTGTGCGCGGCGTATCTTGTTCCTGCAAGCATTTTATGAGCGGCTATGTCCTCCTGGACGGCCGCCATTATTTTTTTTTAACGATCTTGGATATCAAAAAGGCACTCTGCTACTAAAAACGTACAATCAATTATCTGTGTTCGTTCTGCAGCGAACTCAAGATAGGCCGCGGACACTACAGTTGCATAAACGCCCCCTTGGTCGGGGTCAGGTAAACTCTCCTGCAACCGGTTGGATACAGAATGACGACAATTCCTCTGACGTCAGGCAGGCACCAGCAGCACGAGGATCAACTGGTAAAGTCGGAGGAGGGAAAGTATTGGATGAAAGCTTTTTAGGACAGCATACATCTCGAACGGTCAGATTTCAGACCGCCCTGGATGTCTGTTCGTCCTGCTGTTCGCATTTTAACAGGGGTGCCCACAGGCATGGAGGCGTGAAGAACATTTTGGCGGGGGGTGGGCGGGGAACGACAGTAGGCAAGACAGTCATAAAAAACGAGAAGTTGGCACCACCAATACACCCACAAACCAAACGATACACAAGTTCGTCTTGTAAAAAGCAAGCCAACAAAGGCACACTGAATAAATATAATTATAATTTCGTGCTGCTCAACAGTGTGTTCTACCACATTTTCATGCCCGTTACATTTTTTTTTCCAAGATCCCCCTCCAACTTTCGAAAAGGTTGGGTGTGTCATAGCATTAAATAGCTGGGGCCGAATAATCATGCTATTAAACACACAACTTTTCCGAAAGTTGAGGGGGAGGGGAGAAGTTTGAATAAGAAATTGTGGGAAGTCCTCATAGTGTTTGTTGGGGGAAGGGGCACACCTACATTCTAATACTACAATAACTAAATAGACTGGAGTGGGGGAGGGGGAGGGGGAAGCCAGTAGAACGCATGTGCCCGATGGAGACCGAACCGGGTCCGAGAAAGTGGTCGGGTCGGGGGTCGATGATTGAGCGAAAAAAGCTAACGAAAATCAACGTTTGTTAGCAAGTATGCGTAAAAACCTTGATGGGTTGATTGGTCGAGTTTCTGTTGTGTACCCAACACCATCAAAGGACGAAAGGTCCTTTTGGGGGACGAAGGGTTGAGTACATCTTCGAACTTGTCCTTGAACTAGAGGACATCCCACGCCGGGGTGTCCTCTAGTCCAAATATAATATGTCCGAAATTGTTCAAATGTAAGTTCGAAATGTCACTCAACCCTTCGTCTTCCAAATTATGCGCTGAATTTCCCTACTAAGGGAAATGCGGTGGAAGAATAGCGAACACCGCAAACCCATTTTCGTCCTGTAATAAATTAATCCTCACATTTTCAGGCTCGCTCTCCATTATCATCAAGTTGGTGAGAAAACCACATTAGAGCTCTTCATTTTCGTATCAAAATCATCTCGTGAAAGCGTCATTATATTATCCCGCTTAAAACCTTTAATTTCTTGTCACAGAATCGCTCGTGCATCAACTGGCGCGTCGTTACGATCGTCTCTCTATGCGCGAGTTTTCGTAACCCTCCACCGAGCGGCGCCTGTGCGGTATGCGAGCGCATAACACACATTTTGCCTTCTTTTTTTTATACAGCCAACCAAAAATTCTTTCGTTTTCATCCGTATTGTGTATGGATGTCCGCCAAGGCGCAGCTTACCACGGCTTAATTTGATTAGCGAGGGAGGAGCTGTATCGTAAACAAGAACCAACGTCACCGCGCCTGAACCGGGTGCGTTCATAAATTCAGTTCGCGTGACCCTCGAGAATCCTCGTGCACGTTCGGTTGAATAGCGACCCGAACGTGGCTTTTAAGACGTGGGACTGAAAGCCGGCGGAGAAATACTTAGCGCCATTCAAAACCATGTTTTTTGATGTAACCATCTCGTTTCGCAATAACATAACATAACATAACATAACATAACATAACATAAATTAAATTAAATTAATACCGGAAGAAAGCAAGCTTATGTAACTGGTTCACAACAAAACATGGAACAAAAACACTTTAACACTGAGTCAGATCATATTGTCTTTTCCAACTGCTGGTTGAAGGTGCTGTCACAACACTTTCTGGGAGTGCGTTCCAAGAATTAATGGCTCTCACAGTGAAACAAGACTGTCCAACAATGGTGCGGATTCGTGGGTTCGTCAACTTCATGCTGTGTCCTCTGGTTCGTATGACTGTCGAGTGTTGAAAAAACTGGTCGACAGGCAAAGTCACTTCGCCAGACAGAATTTGACGGCCAAAAAAAAGACGGCCAAAAAAATGACTCCCAAAAAAAAAACCGGCAATCAATAAAAGTCTTCTGACAATTATAGAGTTCATCAAAGGGTTTCTTGAAGGTTCCAACGGAGGGAGCCTTCACGACAGGTTCCGGAAGGCAGTTCCAATTCTTAACGGCTCTAAAATTGAGGGACGAACACCGAAAATAATTAATAAAAAGACAAGCCAAATGGTGAACAATCATACGCTAAAAAGCGACGATTCCAATTACTTTCATTCCGTTGTCAAGTAAAAATTTTTCAGCCAAAGCTAAAAGTCAACATAGTATATGCACTTGAATGGTTTTCCATCCTAGACAAAGAAACCGGCTGAATAAAATCGAAAATAAAGTGATTAAATGAACCAGTGTGAGCGCAGAAGCTACACATGGGTGCCCAGACCTCTCCCTGGCTAATCATGTCTTTCTTGCTTTCGTCAGGGAGAGGTTTGGTCACCCATGTGTAGCTTCTGTAGCTGACACTGGTTCATTTTAATAACTTTATTTTCGATTTTATTCTCCCTGTTTCTTCGTCTAGGATGGGAAACCATTCAAGTGCATATATGTTGACTTTTAGCCTCTGGTAAGAACATTTCTACTTGACAACGTAATGAAACCATTGCGAAACGTTGCTTTTTAGTTATATGCTTGTGCACCTTTTGGCTTGTCTTTATTTATTAATTAATGGCTCTAAAACAGATGGATAACGTATAGTGTCCGCGGCCTGTCTTGAATCTTGGAGGTATTTATGACCGGCTATGTCTTCCTGGAAGGGGCGGCGTTAGTCGTCGGCCGCCATTGTTTTTGTAACCATCTTGGATATCAACAAGGCACTCTGATACCAAAAACATAGAATTGATTATCTGTGTCGTTCTGGGGCGAACTCAAGATAAGCCGTGGACACTATAGTTGATTCTAACCCTTGGTTTCAGTAAGGTGTATCAGTAACCCCTTCTGTTACTCATTTCATTCGTTCAGGTGTCCTCTAAAAAGTAGCGAGACTTCGTTATTTAAATAAAATAAATAGACATAGATCGCTGTAAATAAACGAAACAAACATGTCGTCAAGAACTCGTCGCTCTTTCAGAGAGGTAATCATTCAACTAATTTGGGGGCAAGATGGCTAATTAAAAAAAAACATCGGCCCTTACAACCTGTTGGCCCCATTGTCAATCGATGCCTAACCACCACGGCCAGTCCGACCCCGTATCCAGGTAATACTCAGTTACCACACTAGGAATGAATCACTGTTTTATGTTGTGCAACCAAAGGTTTCAAAAGACCGACTACATAAATACATTTCTACCTTGGTAGCAAATTCTTACAACTAATTTGCATCCATTTATCAACATCTGTTTCTGCCAATGTTGCCAAATACCCAGACATGTCTGGATTTCTCCAGATTTTTTGATAGTGTCCCAGACATCCAGACGTTTGCTAAAAATTACCTAAAATCTCCAGAATTTTAAGTGAGCTGCAATTATTTGCATGTATGAAGAATTTTGGTTTGAATGTTGCTAACTATTGTGTACGCCAGTGACGTTGTTTTGCATCTGCGCAGACTGCGCTGCTGGTAAGTGTTGAAGTGTATGACTAGTGGCGCCACGTACAGCAGAATCGGGCATTCTGAAGCTACTTACAATAACACTACGCGACGTTAGCGATGCCGATACCAGACGTCGCTGTATCTCAGCATCCTTTTAAACATTTTTTTTTAAAGTTAAAAAACGAAAGGTTTTTATTTATTTGGTTTCACACAAAAAAAATGTCCGTCTTCAATGTCAAAATTTAGCGCTTTACGCCATCAAAATTATGAAATTAGCATATTGGTGAGACCTCCAGACTTTTTGGGGTTGTTTTCCCAGACAAACCGTACTTCCTATCGGGCAACAATGGTTTCTGCAGTTGATTAATTTGAACAGATAGTCTCTGAAGCATGTTCAGTGTTGTAAACTGAACGGTCCGTTCTATTTCTAGCGAATTTGGGTGGTTTCTTCTTTTCGGTTTCTCGTTTTCTGTGTTTTTTTAAAATTATTAGACGAAACTTTATTGCTATTGCTTTCGCAAATTTTTCCTTGAAAACTGTTATTGTACGAGGTTTTCGCTTTATTTCCATTACGATTTTTTCTTTCGCCGTGCGCACCAACCAGTTTTAACTGATTAAGCAGTGTACGCTCTCAGTGTCTAAGGTATCCGCGGCGTATCTTGAGGTCGCCCCAGAAAGACCACAAATAATCGATTACATGTTTTTGGTAGCAGAGTGCCTTGTTGATATCCAAAATAGTTGCAAAAACAATGGCGGCCGTCGATTAAAGCCGGCCCTACCAGGAAGACGTAGCCGATCATAACATACCCACAGGACTCAAGATGCGCCGCGCACACAACAGTAAACGTTAAAACCTATTTTATCCAAATCAACTAACCTTTAAAAGTCAGGAAGGGACACGCTACAAGTTGATAAAGAAGGTTCTTACCTGCAAATAGAAAAAGAAAACAAATTTGTAAATTAACATAATATTGTGATCAATCAGTATTATCGTACAAAAAAAAAAACAAGCGTCATCCGTTACATGATTTATCTTCCAGCGTCCACATGAATTAGTACCTTTTCTGAATCAATTTTTTTTTTATCAGTTAAATCAAGAATTTATAGGGTTGGAGGAGGAGAATTTGTAACTCTAAAAAGGTGTACTGAAACGTGTTAGATTCATTCCTATTAGTTCCGTCGTACTTTTCAGAGGGCGCCACGCATTCCATTTGGTAATTTTTCCTCATTTTACAGCCCATATCTAAAGTTAACTAAATTACAACTAAGCTAAACTAAATAATAATTATATACAAGCTAGTTTCGTTTCGGCTTGGTTTGACAGCAGCTATTGGACGAGTGCTTTGGCTCCTCACGTAATAGCAAGGCGCACCGCGATGTATTGACTTCGTGGCGCGCGCTGTATTACGATTTATCAGCCGGTTACAATGTAATCGCATTCTTAGCATAGCTATTGCATTACATGTGCGTTGTCAAGAGCGTTACTATCTCCACCGTTTGTTAATTACGTTTATGTGGGAAAAAAATCCTTGCAAAGAAAAACCCCATCTTTAGTCGGTGGACTCAGCGAAAGAAACGCCTCGAACAGCTTATGAGGCGATGTCATCAGAGACGTTACGTTTAGGGCAGTGTCGGAGTGGACCGCTCAGGAACCCGGGGAGGCCCTAACTACGGGAGGCCCATGTTACAATTTTTTTTTATCTGAAATTTATTCATATGCAAATTTCATACAAATAATTGCATCAGGAAAACGTTTCAAATTCACGCTGCTTTCTTTAAAATACGCTAGCTTACAGGACCCTACCCCCCCCCCCCCACACACACACACACCAGAGTAAGGCCCTTGTTTCAAAGAAACATTTAAAAAATATTATTTAAAATGAATTCCTGTGAAAATTTTATCTCTAATTTGGACGAAAACGTTTCAAATTCATGCTGATTTCTTTAAAGTCGAACTCCCCTACCCCTCGCACTGCAGGAGGCCCTTGTTCAAAAAAACATATTTCTTTTTAAAATTTGAAATGAATTCCCGTGAAAATTTCATGTCTAATATGCAGGAAAACGCTTCAAATTAACGTAAATTTCTTTAAAATACACTAGCTAGAGGCACTTCCCCCGGGTACCCCCCCCCCCCCCTCCAACTTCCACCTCCCGGTGAAGCGCCCCGAGGCCCCTACACTACACTCCCCCGGGGAGGCCCGACCCCTTTCATGCGACTCTGGTTGGGGGAATTGCAAAATTAAACGCGTGTTTATAAACAAAGTTGATAATTTCTGGCGACAGCATTGAGCAGAGCGATGAGCTTAGGAAAGCACGCTACGGTTGCTTCGTTTTGAGTGGAGCGAAGTTGAGAAAAGTGGGTATGGGCGTGAAGGACGCTAACTAATAAAAGTCAGATTTGGTTGAAACAAAATGGCACCCTCCTTCTGTCGACTGCATCACTCCATTAGGTTGGGCTAATCCATGCAGGCACATAATACAGGGTGGGTTGCTTACAAATCCATTAAATTTGGATGTTGCAATAACGAATGAGTATTTTAAGCTTCGAAGCAAGGAGAAGGACTGTTTTTATGGTGGCGTATGAACGATCAATACAGGTGCGCATATGAGCGGAGATTAAAAAGTAAGTAAAATAAGAAACAGGGAGTAGTACGTGGGTAAGAAATTACCATCCGAATGCGAAGTAAATCCCTAAGGCGGGTGCCTTTATGGTACATAAGCTAGAAGCTATAAACTATTCCGACATTTCAAGATGGCGTCGATTTTGGCTCTGCTGAGTCGTTCCGAAATAGCAGCAATAAAATGAGGCAAGAATGGAAAAATAGGAAACAGAGCTCTCGACGCATCTAAAGAAAAGTGACAAAACTTTATTATGAGGCCGCTAAAAGTTAGTTAACCAGTTCTCTAAAGCGCACGCATGGTTCTGTCTTCTTAGCACACGGGTGCTGCCAGGAGTACTAGCTTTTTTTCACATTCCCACTTTTCATTTTTTTTCACACTTTTCACGTAGCCGTTTTTCATTTTTTTCCACAATTTTCCCATTCCTGCTTTTCATTTTGTTATATACCTACTTTTCATTTTTGCATCACTATTTCTTCGTTTTCATATTCACAGCAGTTTCACAATTCTGTAATAAAAAAATTTGCATTTCCAGTACCATTGTAACTTCTTTAATTTTCCTCAAAGAGAGCAAAATCCAATTAAAAGCAACTCCGCACGTAAAGACAACCAATTTATCTTTTCCGTTTTCTAACCATAGACGTGCTTGTGTAATTCCGGGCACAAAATCAGGGCGAATAATTTGATTGTATTTACTTCGTTTGTAGGTTTTGCCGTTTTTTACGCCAACACATGTATTTTTCGCATTTTTCACATTTTTTTATACCACTGGCAAAATTTTCAAATTTTTCAAATTTTTTCACATCGGCTGCATCCCTGTTAGGTAGTGTATGAAACGTTTTTAAACCATAGTCTCTTAAAAAAAATTCCGATCACGCATCAGCACTTTCACTCTCAGCTCGTTCTATCTCTATCTCGTGATTTACTCCTTTAACTTAAAACTAGAATCCAAAGAAAGAATTGTATCCTCCAGTATGCAACAACTGCACTGTGAACGTGGATGAACCTGGTATGATTAAAACGTTGTATTCCACTATGGATATTGTATTCCAAAACAAAACGGAAGCTACTGGATTTTTTTCGCGTCGCAAAAAAAAAACCACTGTCAACCACCTGAAAAAGCGCGAATAAAAATAATTTAAAAAAAAACAGCACGCTCCCACGTCTTTTTTTTTAATGGCTCTCTTGAGAACCATTCAATTAATTTTAGATGCCGTATTATTATTATTATTATTATTATTATTATTATTATTATTATTATTAAAGGCAATAAAATTAATCAAAACCAATTTGGGTATAGGAAAGGTACTGGTACAATTGATGCACTAATAGCAATTAACAATAATATTAATAGGGCATTGAATGAAGGCAAATTTGCTGGAGCAATTTTAATTGATCTAACAAAAGCATTTGACACTTTGGAAAAGGACATACTTTTGGAAAAAATCTATAATATAGGTATTAGAGGGAAAATGTTTAATATTTTGAACAGCTATTTAACGGGAAGGAAATATAGTGTTAAAATTGGAAATGACACGAGCTGCTGGCAAAATATTACTTACGGTGTCCCACAGGGTTCTGTGTTGGGTCCTATGCTTTTTTTTAATATATTTCAATTATATTTCAGACAAGAATAGGATTGGACCATTGACATTATATGCAGACGATGTCTTTTTACTCTCTATCAACGTTGATCAAAACACCATGATTAAAAATTTACAAAATGATTTTAATAAATTGGTGTTATATTTCAGAGAAAATGGCTTAATTCTAAATAGCGAAAAGACATGCTATTTGCCAATAACCACATCACATATGTACATGAAAAATGATACAATAAAATTTTGCAAGGATAACTGTCTAGAGAATAAAAAAACATGCAAATGTAAAAATCTTACAAAGGTTAAAAATATCAGGTACCTTGGACTAGAAGTAGATAATAATTGGAAATTTTATCAACACATACAAAACCTTATGATCATGATTAGGAAAACTATTCCGACGCTTTATAAAGTAAAGGGGGTGTTAGATATTCAAAATAAAAAAAGTATTTTTGAAGCACTGATAATGTCTAAAATTAAATATGGACTGATTATTTATGGCACTACAACTAACAGTTATATGATTCAGTTACAATCATTAGTGAATAAAGCAATAAAAGTTTTATTTAAAAATGAAAAATTAAAAAATGCCAAAGAAATATATAGCTACTATAATATGTTAAATATTGATAAAACATTAAAATGGATATACATAACAAAATATTATCATTGTGATGAATTTAAAATTAAACTTAAAAGAAGTGTGAGAAATGATAATAATTGGTTGGAATTACCACGTTGGAGAAATAACTATGGAAAGAGGGGACTAAATTATGTTTTACCAAATATATTGAATGATTTACCGGCTGGCTTAAGAAATTTAACTAACAAAAAGGAAGTA
Organism: Lithobius niger; assembly: GCA_023313725.1. Lineage (NCBI taxonomy): Eukaryota > Metazoa > Arthropoda > Chilopoda > Lithobiomorpha > Lithobiidae > Lithobius > Lithobius niger. Next base: position 19,404 of record JAHWFP010218590.1, read on the forward strand.
AAGAAAAAGGTTAAGGAGTGGTTAATTAAAGTTGACTAAATTTGCTTATCATGAAAATGAAAGTAGAATACTAAACATTGATGCGAGCTAAAAAAATTTCTACTAATCTTTATTTTATTGTACTATTTGTATTATTCTTATTTACACTATATGAAATTATATTAATTGTAAGAAAAAAAAAATTAATTTATTGTATTATGTTGCCATTGTATTATGTTAACATTGCTTTGCACATACAAATTCGTATGAATTTCGTGCCTGTACGGAACATCTTGTACATGAATAAAGCAGATTATTATTATTATTATTATTATTATTATTATTATTATTATTATTATTATTGGCCGAGCGAACGAAGTCGAACATCGACTGAAATTGGATTTTGTGTTACGTGAAAAAATGTGTGTTAGTCTGCTAACGATAAGATAACTTTTGCAATTTTGTTCTAATTAAATTTGGTTGAAATTTCACAAGAGAGTTAAATTCGGCGCATGAAATGCATGAGTTCGACGATGAATATATTAAAAAAAAAGCTCGAATATTTTCGAAGAAATTCTGGTTTTCCGCTGGACGGCTACGCCGTTTTTTAGTAGCGGTGGTAACGTAGCCCGATCTATAAGACCAGTGGCCCCGAGCCCTACATGTTGTTTAGTTTTTTACAGTAGGAGGGAAGTTCGCTAAGTGAGGTGTGTACCATTCAACAAAACCAATGTCACAAAACATTAATTACCACAACAGGAGCAAAAAAGAAAAAAGAAAAACAACGACCCAAAAATAAATAATTTTAGTACTACAAAATAAAAACGTTAAGGCAAAAAAAAAAGTTAAAATCAACAATAAGAAAAATCATACTAAAAAAACAGAACCAAGACTATGCATAATTCCCAAGTAGCACTGAACAGTTGGCCAATGGTTGACCCAACGTCACAGCGCCAACACTTAAACATTGGTCCAATGTTGGTATTCAACGGTTGGCCCATCATGATTTTCCCACATTGGTCAATGGCCGAGCCAACGTATTGTCTCTATACGTTGGCAATATTTGTGTGCCCTATGTTGTGTCACAGCGCCAAACTTTTTAATCATCGGCCCAATGGTGGCATCCAACGGATGGCCGGCCCAACATTATTTTGCCACATTGGCCAATGGGCGACCCAATGTATTGGTCCTACGTTGGCAAAATACATATTGTTCCCATGGTGTGCCAACATCACAGCACCAACTTTTTAAACATTGGTCCAATGATGGCACCCTACAGTTGGCCCAACGTTACTTTCTCACATTGGCCTATGACCGCGCCAACGTATGGCCGCGCCAATCACGCAGCATAAAAATGGCCGGCAAACAACAATATGGAGAGCGTGGGAGAACGATTTTCGTGAAGGTAAATTGTGTTAGCTAACATTAGCCATATACGGTTTGTAAAAATACCACCAATTGTTTAGGCAGTTTGCGACAGCGCAATGTTTATTTGCCGGCATCTTTGAACTGTATAATGTGGCCCGGCTTAAGCTACGATTTCCAGCGCCATGTTGTCAGTGGTTCTGCAGTCCTGGATGTAAAGGCTTAACGTTAGAAATTCGACGCGTCGTCCAGTTAGCCACCGATTCTGCCACCAGTCGCGCTACTTACACCCCAAAAATGAACTGCTCTAGCATGCGGACTGAACTGTGAAATGTACGTGTGACACGCGATAGGCGGATTTTAAACTTAAAACACTGGATTGACAACAAATTATTAAAGTTGAACAACAATGGCTTCATGCTACGTACCTATTTTTTTACTCGACGACAAAACAAAGCCTCCGGAGGTTTAATTTCATGAATTTCAAGCAGAAGAGCAACCAAGGTACGTGTGTATTGTACTGTATGATACGCTACGGCGTTTTCAATTCTCATTAAAAATGTGTTAAAAGATCCTTTGACGTAGCAGTAAATCGTCCGAAGACTTCAAGAATAGTCACCATTAAATCTAATAATGAGAAGATATCACGTTTTTGTGCATCTCGCATATACTAATCAATGCTACGATTGGGGTTTTTCGTTCTTCGCGCTTTCAGTTCAGCGCAACGCTTGGACGACGCGTCTAGCAAGCTATAAAACCGAGCGTTAAATCTTTTAAATATAGGTAGTCTTGCATTGTCAAGCGGTGCGCTAAGCCTAACTTGCATCTGAAGGAGCTGCTAAAGTTTCAACACCCTGATGGAACGCACAGTAAAACATGATTTGACAATGCCAGTTCTGACTGTTAACTCTTTGAGTAGTTGATCAATCTGTGTCTGAAAGAGTTCTTAGCAGCTACTTACTAACCAGTTACTAGGCCGTGTACGATAATTAAGTTCGAAAAGACTGGTCAAAATTCCAACATGAGCAACAGAAAGCCCCATGCCGCAATAAACCACAGTGAAAATTCTTTTAGGGTGCAGAATTTCATCATTGTTTCTGAACGTGAAGGTAGTGTTGGTTAGACTCCGGTTGTTTGTGCCTGGGATTTACTGCTTTGAAATCGGAGTCGGATAGCAGCAGATTCGACTCTGGTATACCTCCCCTTTAAATGGTGATATACGTCTCGAGTTTCGGTCTGCTGGCCGTGGTATCTCCGTTTTGAATTCAAAAAAGCCTTTAAGTAACCACACACCCTTTTCTACACGAAAGCTTTATTCATTCTGCTCGTGAACATTACAAAGTCGACAAGTCAACACCGTGGACAGTCTTGTAGCCGCTTCTATTGTCATATTCGGTATCTATGGCGACGGAAACCCGGTGCACGCTAGGAATCTGTCACACCTTGCCTCGGGGGATTCCAGCTCTATCAGATTGTCCGCGCTGCAAATCTCATGGACGCCCAGGTGAAGCCTTCAGCAACGGAAGACGAGAGGGGAGGGGGAGTGGGGTCAACCCAAATCTGAAAGCGTCTGGTGCCTGCCTGCCTGACATGACAAAGGCCGTCACCAGGAGGCAGCACCAGCCCATTCTCGCACTCAGTGGCACAATCGCGCAGCAAGAGGGTTCCCAAAATGGTTCAATAATTCCGTTCTGTGACACACACGCGTAAGCATCGGAGAACATCCCGACCGACGAGGCGACAATTAAGAACGGGACGTCAAAGCGACGAGAGGTATTGGCAAATCTATTTGCAGCTAGGCACAATGTCTGTATTCGCGGAAAGAGATGAAATTTTTAGTATTTCCAGTGAAAGCGGCAAAATTTTAGAATCCAATGTTACCCGCTTGTTGTCACTGTGGTAGAGGTCAAAGACTAACTTGAATTACGTTAGCTAACTCGAGTCTCTTGAATTACGTGGACTACGCCACGTGCCGATCTCATTGTAACCTTCAAGATTCATCGTGGATTTACACCAATTGATCTTCCATTCTTCGACCCCTGTCTCTACTCGGCCACTACAGGTCATTCGCACAAATTGACTGTTCAGACTGTGAGGCTGGATTGCAGCAAACGTTTTTTTGTGTGAGGGTGATCCAAGTACGCTCAGTCGGCTGTTTTAGATTTTTATTGGGTGGAACTTTTTAACCACTCTTTTGGTTAAATTCTTATTATTACTGCTCGAATAAGTTGATATGGTCGGTGCAGTGGCGTTTTCTACTTCTCGTACATCAAACAATCTCATTTGCAAGGCCGTAGTAAGGGGGGGGGGAAGAAAAGAAGAGGGCAAAATGCCCCAGGCCTCAACCGGCAGGGAGCCTCTTCTCAACTCACTGGTGGAGGAAAGAGTAAAGTCAACACGCTTTAGTTGCCAAATTTGCAAATTGGCTATTGAGGCTCATGGATTAGTATCGAAATCTCACTCACCGCTCAAAAACATTAAAATAAAGTAAGGAAGTAAGTTTATTCATCCACCACAGATTACAAAAAAAGCACAAACGCAAACACTCATTCCACAAGAGCTAATGTTTGCGTGTGGTACTTTCGGTAGCAATGTTCAAGTTTTCATTTAACGTCCAAAGTATTATTCGGTGCGATTAAGTTGGCGAATGTTTTGGTGTGTTGATATCACTCCTCTGAAGGGCCGAACCATGCGGAACTTGGCGGCCCCTTTTACCACTTTTGGTTTTTGATATGATATCACTCCTTTTTTTTTAATTGTGTATTGACTCAACTCCACTACCGTGCAGATGAGTAATACAGTGCCATGTCAACAAGAAATTGGTTTCCAACAATTTGCTACAATGTTTTGCCTATAGGCCGAACCATTCTCAACTTAGTCACCTCTTTATTGGCTTTGATGTTTGTTGCCTAACTTGGCGTGACACACTATCGTGTGTCTAGATAAATCAATCTCAAAGAAAACACGAGTAAAGCAAAAACAAACAATTTATAGTCAATATATAGTTAATATAGTCAAAATATAGTCAACCAAAACCAATCGTTTAAAAACCAATTTTGAATTGTTGAATCATGAAATAGGCAAATAGTCAATACTAATAGTAATAAATTGCAGACCCATAAAAAAATAATAATAAGTAAGAGATATCCGTAAGGTCTAGCCGATTTAACGGGGACATTCGCTCGTCTGCGAGTTTGTAACATTGGTTTGGTAGGATAGCTCATGTGTACGTACATGTTCGACCGAATTAAGCTTCTTATTTCTGCGCACACTGGCTAATAAACACTGAGTTTCGTTCGCTTCGCTCACTCAATCACTCGCGGATCGCTCGTGCATCCTGTGACTCAAATCACCTACCCAAACCACTAATACTCCCCCTCCCCCCTTTCTGTGGTTCTTCCGTTATATTCTAACATGTTCGTGTTCATTCTGGTGGAAATGAATGAGGCTCAAGGCGGTCTCGAATCAGCCCCTTCGAGAAGCATGCTGTCCTGAAAAGCTCGCCCCCCATGCTTCCCTCGTACCATACACGCAGTGGCGTTGGTTCTTACTTAACTTTTAAAAGTAGACTGATTTCTGCAATCTTATTATCAAATAGGTAAATAATAATAATAATAATAAAATAGGTAGCCGCAGTGAAGCAAGAATACCTCACCGGGAACGAGATAACATACAGTTTTTGCTGAGATAATAATCGGAGGGGGATTTCAAGAACGTGACAAATACTGTTTGTCTGAAATAATATTCGGAGGGGGATTTCAAGAACGAGGTAACATACAGTTTTTGCTGAGATAATATTCGGAGGGGGATTTCTAGAACGAGGCAACATACAGTTTTTGCTGAGATAATATTCGGAGGGGGATTTCAAGAACGAGGCAACAT
>JAHWFP010218590.1:35617-49375 GCA_023313725.1 Lithobius niger
ACATTAATCTTGCAACTTTTTCCGTATAACGAAGGCGTTTTTTTTTTTTACCTTAATTGTACATAAAAGTTCGCTTTCATTACAATGAAGAATGTCAGCATTAATCAAAATCCAGGATCATTATTAACCAGGCTTTGATTTTCTTTTTTATTTTATTATTCTAGTTCTGTACCACAAATTAACAGGAGTATAGGACAAAACTTTTTGGTTGTATATTAAACCGGCTGGTGTTGCAGAATTCCTCACAACTTGGGAGAAAAACAAATTATCTACAAAACGGGCTCACTCCTAGTTTTAATCCATCTTATTTCATCCGTTTCTGACCCCCTGAACTTCAATGGGATAGAAAGATGAGGAAATATACGATTTTTTTTAAATCAGTATATTTACAGGAAAAATTAAACGAAATTAGTAAAAATGAATATCCTAAAATCAGTGAGGCATGCATTTCTGTTAAACAGAATTGGCACAAGACACACAAAAGTATTCAAGCACTTTCAAGACTTTTTCTAGAACCTCTTCAATTTTTCACGGACTTTTCGAAGACCAAACCACTTTTTCACTTACCTTTCTTAATGAATAAACTTGCTCAAATAAGGCCTCAGCTTCACATAGGGCCTAGTTTTGCCAGAGAAGAGCACACAACACTTTACCACTTACTAAAATATTCATGTTTTAATCATACACGTCAAACATGAATAAGAAAATAGGAAAATGTTTTGATACGTATTAAAGCTTGTAAGCCTGGCACATTGCGTCTTACTGAACTAAATATTGTATAACCGAAATATTAAAACAATCGCATTTTAAACGACTGAACTGCAATGGAGTTTATGCAAAAAAATGTGATTCGAACAATTTTAAGTGTAATCCGAATTATTTTTATTAAAGGGCAATTACATCCATTTTGACATGCATGTTTTGACTTTTGGATCACTTACACAATAACTAAACACAAGAATTGCGGTAAGAATACGTTACTTATGTCCGGTATAACAATTTAATTACTGCATCACCAAAACACGACACGGAGATCGCCATTGTTTTGCTGGAACGCTCAGAAATTAATGCCGACAGATGTCACTTTTCGATTTCGACTCGCAGCCGATTGAGATAGCTGTATTGACTGTGAGGAGCTCAAGCGTCTCGCGGCCTTAGCTGGCCGGCAGTGTAGTGGCCAGCTAAGGCTGTCAGACGCTTGAGCTCCTCACAGTCAATACAGCTATCTCAGTCGGCTGTGAGTCGAAATCGAAGAGATCCGTCTGTCGGCAAAACAATGGCGACCTCCGTGTCGTGTTTTGGTGAGGCAATAATTAACCCGTTATATCGGACGTATACGTAAGGTATTGTAAACGAGCGCCACCGAAAAACGCCTGTTTTTCAAAAATTTTAAATTTTTTTCTTGAGGCACCAAATGCCTCGCCGAGGCATATTTGGCCGTTTTCGCAATAATGGTCCGATTTCCACAAACTCTTCAACGTTTAATAGCCTGTCCAAATACAAGACTCTTGGGGAAGCCCAAATCCGGACTTTCCACCAGGAAGAACCATAAAACTACGTTTGAAGATCACCTCAAACTCACCACATCGCTCTTTCGTCATGGCCGCCATTATGAAACTCTGTACTTTTATATTTGTATTTTATCCTTTTCTTTTTAGGGCAAAAAGCCCGAACAAGACTAGCTTAGTGTATTGTAACAGGATTTATACAGACAACCAATTTGAAGTGTGATATTTTTTATTGTGTTTGTCGGCCGCAATCTATATGAAAAATTTCCACAACGATCGAATTTTAACTTTAAAATTTTAAACGTTAAATGTTCTCTGTAACTTAATGCGTTATAGCATTTCAACTGGCTAGTTTATTTAACCACACTTATACTTTATTTATATACCCCCAGAAACGCTATCATATGTCCAAACGTATAAACGTATTACGACCTGGCATTCTACCGGACACGAATTTTTCAGTGTATATATGTTTATTTTAGTTCTCCTCCGACGTGACTGAGACCTACCCAAAAACCTACGAATAGCTTGACCTACTATTAAACACTAAAAGAATTCTTAAAAAGATCTGTTCAAACCAAATCCGAAAGTCAAACTGTGCAAAAACTTCGAATTACCCAATTTTGCCCCCCTCCCCAGCCAAAACTAGTTGTGGTGTATAACATTGCAGTTTTCCGTTAAAGCTTGTTTAATTTAATAGTAATGCTTTATGCATTACACAAGCGAAAGTAATAAGCTTTAACAAGAGCCTAATCACGTTGCAAACATGTAAATATTCAATCCGTAGCCAATAATACAAAGTAAAGGCCTATTTCCCAAAGTTTAATTGAGTGAAACTCAAAACAGGCCTATCTTTTCCGTCTTTACATGTCCTTACTCCTTCAAACGGCTATGACCCAGTTCCTTTGTTCAACCGACTTCTCCTCCCACTTTCCATTGTTCTCGAGGCCCTCAGCCAATCAGACCCCCGCAGCTATCCTCGACGTCCGCGCTTTCCCCCTCTCCAGCATAAAACCCCCCAGCTCAAAGCATCCATAGCACAGCACAGCTCACAGATCTCAAGCTAGAGAAGGGTCACGCCAGTCGGGAGTGGAGACGCCATGTCCGGAGAATGCCATGCCGGGCACGATGGTAGTGGTTCGTATGTTTGTTGTTAGCTTTTGAAAATTTAATTTAGGACCCCCAAGTCTAAATTTTAGTTCATAAACGTAACTTAAACTCTCTCTAGCTAGGGAATATTATGGTGGTGACGCCTGTAGCGGCATCTTAGGTTTCTCACCCCATAACGTCAGAGTGGTTCTCTTACTAAAAACCAAAATCTTTCTTATTTGTTTTAAACATTAATTCAAATAACTGACGGTTTGATCTTTCTGTGGGATTCATTGGTTATTTACTCCAGACGGACTTTATAAGTAGCCGAGGCTTTTATAATTTGAGGAGTTGACTTGCAAACAGCAACTCTGGGAGGTTTAAGGCTCTGTTTTATCACTTAGAAACAAAACTGTGAAACGGTTGATCTTTCATGCGTGTTTGAAACATACTGTTTGATAGATTGATAGATTGTAACCAGCCTGGGCTGTTCAATCTTGCGGACGACTCTGCGGAGCGTTCAGTATTGCTTTTTCTATTCGAAAAATTAAGTGGATGTTTTATTCTGAAACACAAACGTCGTTTTAGTAAAAACGTGTGAAAACGAATTACATGTTGTAAATTCAAACTAGTGTTTTTTAAATACTTTATTTCAAAAGCTTCCGTGCAAACTAAATGTAAAGTGTAATTTTTATATTCCCTGTTGTTATAATAAAAACCAGGAGTTTTTAACTTCAGTTCGTTTGCTTGTCGATTAACTGTTTAAGTGTAAATAAATATGTAAACCATTTTTAGTTTAGCTCTTGATAACCGGTTAAATTTCCATCGCTGGTGGCAGTGAAATACCAGCAGTATTAAGGTTAGGCCCCTTTAATTTAGGACCCTGCGCTCCATCCCCCATGCTGGGACAGTAGCCCTTGCTGTGCTTATGCCGTAAAAGTCACAATAATCACCGCAACACCTTAAGCTGAATCTCCGTGTCAAACCAGGAAACCGGAGGCGCTACAAGCACCTGAGCCGTCGTAGCGTCCGCCGTTACAGTATTCTTACCGCAATTCTTGTGTTTAGTTATTGTGTAAGTGATCCAAAAGTCAAACATGCATGTCAAAATGGATGTAATTGCCCTTTAATGCGTATTATTCTGACTAACCCAGGGGTGGGCAACCTTTTAAGCCTGAGGACCAGACTCAAAAAAGTAATGGGTAATACGGGCCGAGCTCTTAAATGGTGACTATAAAACAGCGATTATAGAATTTTTTTTTTTTAATTAAGTCAAGTATATATACACCAAATACTACTTGACATTTTTCAGTCTTCTAATTTGTTCATTCATGAGAGGAAGAATTTAATTTATACACACACGGTGCATTGTTTGAGACTCACCTGCATGCCAAATATTTTAAGCCTGGATGACACAACGCGGGCCAATTGCCACAGTTTTTTTTTTAGGCTGGGTGGCGGGTCGGATTTGGACGGTCGGAGGGCTGTATGTGGCCCTCGGGCCGGGGGTTGCCAATGCCTGGCTAAGCTCAAAATTTAAATCATAGAGTGCTATTCATCTGGCGTTGATTTGTATTTTCGAGAAGTTTCACTGATTATCATTAAGTCTGGCAGCATCATACAGTCCTTCGGAATCCTGTAGATCAATTCCTACACGTATATCCGCGGGACACGGCGGTTGAAATGCCTTGCACGTTATGAACTATATGAAGGCAAAGGGCTGCCATTTCAAAGCTTTAGTTTCCTGTAATGTTTTTGTCTTTAAATTGCGATAATAATAATACTTTGCAACAAGTTTCTTTTCTTCTGGTAAGCTTGCCTGAACAGTAACTTGGCCTGATTGAACTTCGACGTCGATCAGTTTATAGAGCTCTTCCCTGGGGAAAAGTTGCGGGTCAAAAAAATCAGTTGAGGGTCAAAAAATTAGTTACACCTTTGTAGAAAGCTTATTATTGTGGAGGACCTTCAGCCCTTCTTGAAACGACCGCTTACGGCGATGTTTGCTGCTCGGGTGAAGACAAATGTTGTCAGATTACCTTGCAACATCGAGATTATCTTCTGAAGGCGCGATATTAGTGGCTCACCGCCCTCCCACTGCCCAACTGCCTGAGGGTGGTAAAATCAAATTATGCCAGTTTTATTATCAGGAATTTATAGGGTTGAGTAGGAGATTCTGTGACTGAGACTCCCTGCTGAAACGTCTTAGATTCATTCCTATTAGTTCCGTCTAAGTTTATAGAGGGCGCCATGAGTTTCATGTGGGAATTTCTACTCAGTTTTCAGCCTAAAATTAAACTAAGAGAAACGAAACTAGCTCGTGTTTAATTATTATTTAGTTTAGCTTAGTTGTAATTTAGTTTGCTTTAGATCTGGGCTGAAAAATGAGCAGAAATTACCAGATGGAACACGTGGCGCCCTCTGAAAACTCGGATGGAACTAATAGGAATTTCAATAGGGACTTTTTACAAGACGTTTCAATAGGGAGTTTTTAGAGTTACAAATTATTATAAATAGGCCTAACCAAAGCGTACTTTAATTATCCCTCCTACAGCCCTACTCTGATCTTTGTAAGGTGCCTGAGATCAGGGGGAGTAGTGGTGTAAACCGGCACGCACGCACGCTATCCGTGCGTTTCTTTTCTATCTAGCAATTTAGCTAAACAAGACTATGGTTCGCGATTAACGTCAAATTGAGAGTACATAAACGGGATTGGGGTTAGGAGTTATGCGTAATACTGACTTTGACTTTACACCATACACCTGTTTCGCTAAATTGCTCGATGGAAAAGAAACGCAAGGACTTCGTTAGTTTTTAATGATGTCGATCATATTGGCAGTAGGCGACCCTGCCCTTCGACGGTCGGGCTTCGCAGCTTTGACGTAAATCCTGGCGCATCGAAATGTGCCCAACAACGCGTCCTTTACGAAACAGCACAATAGTGTCGTAGTACGAAGGTGTGACGTGTTACCGTCGTACGGTTTGTCGAACAACTCGCCTCTGAGGTGCCTATATAGGGCAGTGACACAACGTTGTATTATCGTGTATAACTCTATGCTGGAGCCAGTAACTGGGATAGCTGCAAGGGGCACTAGAGGGGAAAAAGAAGAGCGTCTGACTGAAGCCAATGCTATTATATAGACTGGATTTCTTAGGCCTATAATGCGCGATTTTTGTCGATTTATTGGCAGTTGCTGACACTTTTAAGCAAGTGGAATCTTTATTTTCCAATTGCAACCTAGCAGCATAAGGGATTGGAGAAAACAACGTTTTTTTAAGCTTATGAAATCGGCTCTCAAAGCGCTGCCTTGACTAGAAGTGCCGTTGTTTAACCCTCCATTTCAATCTATACGACGCGCCATGGCTGTTTGCTGTGACGTGCACACCACGTGACTGGGCTAGTCCAATCAGATGGCCAAACAGCCAGCCGTTGTTCTCGTTCGTCATTGTCTAACTCATGGTGACGTCACAGCAAACAGCCATGGCGCGTCGTATAGTGCCCCTTGCAGCTATCTCTCTTGTAGCCAATATGACGTCACATGACGCTGCTCTATTGGATGTTAGCCGCTGTCTGGCTCCTCATATTTGCCACGGGCACAAACGACACGCGAACGAGCTTCCCCCTCTTTCAGATGGAAACATCCTCTTTAATGAGCTGGCAATTTACTAACTTTTAAAATGCTTACGATGGTTCCACGCTCATCACAATAATGATGATGAACACAACACGGCGGTGATGATTATGACGAGACGCAGGTTGCTTCATCCCTTGTATGCCATCACGTCTGCGCGCAACTTCAAATTACGTCTTGGTTGTTTGTACTAACCATTCTTTTGTGTAATATCGCCGACCCTCCCACGCTGTCAGGTTTATTTTTTTTTTCGTTCGTGTTTTCTTTGTTTTTGTTCGTCGTAATCAGTCCGCACCATTGCGTCCTTAATTAATTATAGCAATTAACTCAGATTAAAGCACAATGCCAGCAACCAAGTAATTTTCTTCCTCGAAAAGCACAGCGAAAATCTGTTTGCGTAGGTTTTTTTTTCTTTTAATATTTTTTTTTTGTCAGCAGAGCAGTACATTTTAATTTATTTTTTTTTACCATTTTTAATGCCTTTAGTGTCATCAGCCTAGATTCGCCCTGGCATCAGGGATTTATTTGGGATCAATACAGGTTCTGAAAATAATAATAAAAAAGCGGTACCTCAAGTTTCACCAAAAAATGAAAGCTTCTGACGCGCCTGCACACTACCTTGAGCGGTTTTTCGAGAAAGTTTGATTGAATAGTTTTAAATAGTGTTGAATAGTGTTGAATAGTGGTTCGGCCCTTCAAAGGAGTGATATCAGCACACCAAAACATTCGCCAACTTAATCGCACCGAATAATACTTTGGACGTTAAATGAAAACTTGAACGTTGCTACCGAAAGTAGCAATGTTCTAGTTTTCATTTAACCTTCGAACTTGACGGTCCCTTTTACCAGTTTTGGTTTTAGATACGATCAAATTTTCTAGAAAAAAAAGATTCCATTGAAGGTTTTTCGTGCAAATAAATGCAGGATGGCGGCCTAAAATGATCTTCAAATTAATTTCTACACAGCAAAAAACTAAAATTCGGTAGAACTATTCTTTGAAATTCGGTTCAAAACATAATTATGAAAGAATTTTAGGGGGGGGCCGGTGGTTACGGGCGAGGTCTACTGTTCATAGGACTACTATTTTATATTCCCTCACCGCCAAGGTTATTGTATTTCAGAAGCCAAAACCAGTAGAGAGTTCAAAAATTGGACGTCTGTTTTCAGTCGGAGTCAGACCGTATCAGCGTTATTATTGGTGGGACAAATTTGGGGAAGCAAATTTAATCTTGGAGACTAACTGAACGCAATATATCGCATCAGAAAGGCAACACTTGTCAGAACGTGAAATGAAACAGGGATAGCAAATATGGTGATGACATTGATTAACGAGGCGGTGTGCTGACTCAGACACATCTGCTTTATTTTTAAGCTATTTAAAGAGAGGCCCATCGCCGATGTTGAACTTCTATAGCGGTCTGATAAAGTAAGAGTCATAGGCCAGAAGTTTGAACATCACTCAAGCGTTCAAGGAAGCCTGGGGGGGGGGGGGGGGGAGGTGGCCTAAAAATTAGTTAGCCCCACGCGGATCCAGATCCGGTTTGGGATCAGTGACGCTAAATAATGATTTAAGGGATGAGGTGGAGGCTAAACAAAGTACGCTTACACGCCTGTAAAACAGGACGGAAAGCCAAATGGGCTCTAGTTGGGTTAAATAAATAGAGATGCAAACCTATTTACGTTACCTTTACGTTGACTTAAATGTCACACTGCCTGAGTGGGGAATTGAACCACGACCTTTGAAACCAAAGCCGTGCAAGTCCAACCACTGAGCCATACTGACACGGCCGTGTCAGCTGGATGGCTCAGCGTTTGGACTTACGCCTTTGGGTTCAAATTTTTCGTAAATTTCATACTTTTCCAGACCTGGAAAAGGTTGTAACTAAATACTGATTTTTCCATCTTTTCCAGCTCTATCGTACGAACGCTAAGAAGTAAACTGATGGCGAGCTCGACTAGGTTATACAAAATAGGCCGATCTTTGGATGATTTGTGTTGGGGGGGGGGGCCCCCCCCCTCCAGAAAACAATTCAAGCAATTAATCATGTGGAGGCCAGGCAGGCAGCAGCTTGCTTCTTCGTATAGTGACTTTTACGTCAACACTGAAAAAGGTTGAACATCTTCTAATTAGCTAGACTGGAGCCTGTTAGCCGGGCCCGTCCCAGTAGCGCAGTTGGTAGTCGTTCCGACCCTATAGCCGCCAAGGACTGCAGCCAAAGCCAGTGTGCAGCAATCTCGATGATAAAAATTCACGTACTTTGACGTAAAAAGGATGAACCTTGTATTTTTTCGTTTAGATGGTCGCGTACTGGCTTTTGCTGCAATTCCCGGATGCTGCGACGGAAATGATCTTTCTTCTCTTAAAGTGAAATGAAGACTTGTTTTTCGCCACCAACAGGCGCAGAACGTTGTCACGCGCGAGTCACCCAAGGCCGGCTTAGATAAATGTAGAGTCTTTTTTCTTCGCAACACCGGAGCTTCTATCGTAGTCAGCTTTGGATTTACCGTGTGGTATCCGCGTGTTCTAATCTTGACTTCCACCCGAATATCTTCAAACGATAGATGAACAAAGACTTGTGACTATGGTAAGCTTCAATTACATTGTGGTTGCAGGGATGTCACTTAATTTTTTTATTTTTTGGGGCTCATGACAGCAAAGGATGAACCACAAGTTCATGAAATTGAAATTGAAATTTTTAATTTTTGATAGAAAGATTCCTTACATCGGTCACAATAAAACAACAGATATAAACAATTTAATAGGCCAAATATGATGCCATACGGTTTAAAGGGACACCCGGCCTGCCTTACAACATTCCACCTGCCTTATAATAGCTACGCACAGATCACCATCCGCGCATTTAACAGAGCCAAGGTCGGCTGGGGTGGTAGCTGCGTTCCTCGCAGCGAGGAAAGTATAGCTGCTGTCTCGGTTGGCTTTGGGAATAGTAGCCTACACGAAACAGCATCAAGTTAAAGATTGTGTCGTCACAAACCGAAATGATTCTCGTATGTTAACATCACAATTTATAATTTTCTAGGCTAGTGTCTTATAATTTTGCTTCGGCGATCTATTGGAATAATTAATTTTAATTTTCGCCGCATTAGTCTTTTAGATTTTTGATTTCACGGTAATTATTAGAAAATTAGCACATGCACACACAAGAGATGAAACGTCATGATCATTGTAAGCGCAAAAAGCATCATATACGTGTGGGATACAGTAAATAAAGTTAACAATTATTCAACAAAAAATCTCCTAGACGCCACATTTTAAAACGGATTTTTACCAAGGGATTGACTAACGGTAAGGAAATATACCTTTGGGGTCGTGCTTGATGTGGTGGATCGAGAAAATGGCGCTGGGAGTAATGTCCTTTTAACGATCCGCCAAACTTGTGGTTCATCCTTAACTATCAGGAACAAAACAAATTTTTAAGTAATTTACGACCACTTCACGTTGAGTATCGAGAAAAGTTCACGGCCGTCTTGTTTGGAAGGTAAATCCCTTCAATTCTAGTTAAATTTCTCTTTTTTCCTAGCTTTATAAGTTTTCCTTTAGTTTTTTGGTGCTTTTAGTTACTTTCGAGCTTTTCCTTTTAGTTCAGCGTACTTATGTCAGTCTTGGCCAAATACGCCTTTATTTCCGCAGTGTTTGTTTTAGTAACGATGTCTCTATTTCGCTTGGGGGCTAACGCAACGATAACTCAGAATTTTCTGCTTATGATGTTTATTTATGGTGTTTGAGGGAAGGGGGAGAGCGAATCACGACTGAATAATTTTTTTTAAATACTGACGTTATCTCGCTGCGGTGAATAACAACTTTACCGGCGTCTTGTTCACAAAAGCTTGGCCTGCGGCATGGGTCGATTGACTTCGCTTCGCTCGGCGAGTGAAAAATAAGTCGCTATGCAAAAGCCGTGGGTTCACAACTTTATTTTCGTAGCAGTCTTGAAAGGGCGAAAAATAAGATTAACATTTGTCTCACTACACACTAGCCCTGCACTTGAGTACATACGTCCGAGCGAGCACACAGAGCAGTGACAATAAAGTAATATTATCACATCAGGATTCGTAGCCAGAGACGAGACCACTTTCAAGGCCTTTTCAAGGCCAATTCGAAGCCAAATTCAAGGCCGTTTTGCCACCAAAATTGTTAAAAATTACCTTAAAATAAATTCAATTTTTTTGCTAGCCTGTACTTTATAATTGAATAAACATTCATTTAAAAGTTCTTTGTTTTGCCCCCATCGCGGGACTAGTTGCCTTTCCAATTCCGCACTTAACACGTGATTACGAACAAAGGCACGTCGTGTCGTTAACAAAAGATAAGCATTAGGCTGACGAACTATTTTTTTTATTTTTGAATTTAAGCATAAATTCACTGTATTTCATCAAACTTAGTACGCTAACAAAATTCAAGGCCATTTCAAGGCTCTTACAAAAAAAAAATTTCACATTTTCAAAGCTTTTCAAGGCCATGAATTTCTGGTTTTGAAATTTAAGGCTTTTCAAGGAATTCGAGGCTGTGTACGAACCATATGCTGGAGCCAGTAAATCGGCAAGTTGCAAGCAGTGCCGCAACTAGCCTTTTCCGAAGAGGGGTGCACGGGCCAAAAAGAGGCTGCAATTCAGACCAAACTATACTGAATTTTGTCCCATTTGGCCCTGGTGACTCGTGAATTTTGGGCATTGCACATTTTGGGCGTTGCACCCGTTGCCCCACCCCTAATTGCGACATTGGCTGCAAGGGGCACTGGATAAACATGGAGGGGGAAAAGAGGGCGTCTTACTGAAGCCAAATGCTGTTCGAGTGGACGTCTTAGGCCTAAATCACGCGATTTTTTTTGATTTGTTGGCAGTTGTTGAAATTTTTACGAAGTGAAATCTTTTCTTTTTTCTATTACAACCTCGCAGCGTACGGGTCGGTGAAAACCACGTTTTTTTAGGCCTAAGGAAGCCGCTCTCACCGCATTGGCTTGACTAGAAGTGCCCTTGTTTTCTCCTCCATTTTAATCAAGTGCCCCTTGTAGCTATATGTCCAGATGCTAGCTCGTAGCCTCTATGGCGTTATTGTCGCTGCTGTATAATGCACGTCGTTCCTTACATTCTTTTACGCTACGCATACGAATAGGATGAAGCCTCAATTAAACTGTAAAATGGTTTGTTAAACATTACCAAAGTAATAACTTAGAAGCAATAGCTCCATGTTAGGTACTGAGCTCTAATCTGGAACCATTCGTTGCGCTAGCTACAAGGGGAACTGGAGGTGAAAAGCAAATAGCATCTGTAGTCAAACTCTAGCTGTGAGAGCGGCTTGCTTAAGTCTAAAAACGTTGTTTTGTCCAATCCCTTACGCTTCGAAACACATATTAAGGTTGTAAATCGGAAGATAAAAAACATCCAGTTGCTGAATTTTTTATCAGCAAATCCAACAAATTGAGTATTTTTAGGCTGTAGAAATCCGCTTTCAGTGCCCCTAGTAGCTATCTCACTGACTGGGTCCAGATGCGAACTCCGCACTGAATAAGGCGTTATTGTTACGGAAAGTTTAAAGTTTAAGTTTAGTTTAAAGTTTAACTGAATAAGGCGTTACGCAAAAAGTTTAAATATATTTACAAATAATTTTTTTTTATTTGAAGCAAAAAGTTGATAACTTCAAAATTAAAATTTCAGTTTACGTCAGGTGCACCCCGTAAATCCCGTCACCTTTAACAGGTGAACAACTAGTCATTACAACTATATGCCTTTCTAAACTCTTAAATATAAAAAATATAAAAACATTTGTGAAAACAGTGTTTTACGGCTCCTCTTCCACGCAACGCTATGTCACTACCCAAGAACTGGACATTTGCATGCAAACCAACACTTTAAGAATTATTTTAGTTTATCACACGAGAAGTTCAAACAGCTCGGCTCTACAAGAGTTAAATGCTGCATATGGATGTATTCTTTTGGCCGTGTCAGTATGGCTCAGCGGTAGGACCTCGGCCTTCGGTTTCAAAGGTCGTGGGTTCGAATCCCCTCTCGTGGAGTAAAAAAGCACCGTAACAGATTATGTGAAGGCAAATAAGCAGTTCTCAACATTTTTTTTTATGTAGCACTGCTTGGTTTGCCTTCTTATAATTCCCCTCTCAGGCAGTCTGACGTATAAGTCCAAAAGGCAACGTAAATAGGTTTGCATCTGTATTTGAACAGTTCAACATACGAGAAGATCATCACACTGTCATTAGAAGGTCAATGAAACATGAAAATCAGCTGCGTTCACAAAGCTCATTCAGTACCAAGTTATCTTTAGCAACTAATTCACACCTGTTACAGCTGGTCGTTGATCGCACAGGACAACGGATAGTCATGAACTTTCCTTTTTCAAATTCACCTTACGTGTTCTTGGGTCATCAGCCTGTATCATCGTCGCGTCAACAAAATAAAACTTAGGAAATCTTAAAAATTTTTCATTTTACAGACTCTAATAAAGCTTTTTTTTTAATATATGCATACATCTACTAGCATACATACTACATAAAACATGAATTATTTAAAAGTATTCAGAAATATCTAAAACGATTTTGTAATGGGGAGGGGGTTAGTTAAGAATGAGGGATCAGGGTTCGGGAGAGAATCTTGGTAGCAGTCGTTGGGTCGCGGATATCCCTACTTTCTATGGCGAAAACTTGGTAGGCGCCTTTACTCTTATTGGGGTTTGGTATGACATTACCTATTTTTGAGGTTATCGGGTTTCGCTCAAATTTACGTATTACCGGTCTTAGGAAAATGTGAAGTTCGCTCTACATTTTTACGCAAGTTTCTGTGACCACGATAAGTTACGGTTACAATCCAACCACAAACGAATTGTTAATTGTGTGGACAATATTCTTACCTCAGGTGTCGTAGTGGGCTTTATGGATAAAAAAAATAGGCAACCAGGTATTTTTACCATGAAAAAATAAAGAATTATGTGGTAGAAAGTAGCTAAAAAAAGGAATTTAAAACTAACTTTTAATTTTTATAATAAGAGTAATAACTGAATGTTAAGTGCAGCTGCACGCAGGCCAGGAAAGGATACATCCAGCCCGAAAGTCGTAAGGTAAAACTGGTTTAGTGAGAGTTAAAACTGAAATGAGAAGTGAAAGTAAAGCAATAAAAAATATGTATATCATGACACACGCTAGTGTGTCGCACGCCAAGATAAAACGATAACATCCAGATAAAATATATATATGAGCATGGCGACCACTAGTCACGTTGTGTCTTTACAGTAAAGGCAGTTTGGCTGTTTTAAGGCAGGTGAGGATAAATAACTCTGCGACAGAAAAGGTTGAAACTTGTTTAATGGGGAGACTTTGGTCGAACGAAAACCAAAAAAAAAAAAAAATGGACCAAAAAACTAGATTGGTGTTTCTTTCTCAGTAACTGCTAGGAAAAAAATGGATTTCATCAATTTGGACCAAAAATATTTGATATCTACACCAAAACAAAACTTGTTAAGGATTCCCGCCAAGATTTTCGGCCGTGTGAAGTCGTGATATCAAA
>JAHWFP010218590.1:49775-69101 GCA_023313725.1 Lithobius niger
TCTCCAGGACATTTCCAGGTGTTCGAGGACCCGTATACGAACCCTGTCTCTGCAGTTTTATCAACCTCCGAGGACCGAAACACTTCTATTCTTCAACACGAAACCCTCTATGGATTTTTTTCCCATGAAGATTATACCATCGGTGTAAGGTTACAGACACCAACACCTCAACCTTAACACAAAGCCTACATTTTTTCTCCACACTATGAGTGACAGAGGTTGCGTCCCTGACCCCTCCTCGGATCCATTACTTTATTATTTCCTCATCTGCCAGGTGTCGGGACCATGTTTTGCCGTTTCGCATAGCAATGAAAACTATTGTTAACTTCGAATGTCGCGGCGGAGTGTAAAACTGCCTGACGAAGGCATTGTGTATGTCCACGTGTTTACAGATTTCTTACAACACTTTTAGAGAACAAAAAAAATGACAGGTGACGAAAAAAAATTTGATTGAATTCTTGCTTTCTTGCGTCGATCAATACAACGGGTCCGCAAGCAGCTTCTGATTCGTGAAGTGGATAAGAATCTTTGGACTTCAACGTCAATTTTTTAAGTCTTCTGTACAGACGAAACTGCTGAGAAGACTACAGCAACCACTTTGTTCGTCCGTTTGTCGCCGTTTCAACTCCGGAACAGTACCAGAGAGAGACAAACGGTTTTCGCCATTAGATTCAGCATATGACTTTTGAACGTTTTGTGTTTTTGCCAGGCCGGTGTTGGAATATGCGTCCCCTTTCTGGTCCCCCACGCCTCGTGGGGGATATTGACAATGACGAATCCATGTACCGCACATTCACAAAGCAACTGTCGCCGTTTTAACTCTGGAACAGTACCTGAGAGAGACAAACGGTCTTCACCATTAGATTCAGTGTCCAATAATTAGTTAAAAAGAATAAAATAAAAAAAAAACCGGAAACATGAAGCATAAGTGGCCCACAAGTGGTCGGAAGTAACCCGCAAGTGAGCCCATCATCTTTGGAACGGTACCAGATAGAGACAAAACTGCTTTCATCGTTAGATTCAACGTCCAAAAATCAGTTAAAATGAGTTTTAAAAACTGGATATATGAAGCGGCCAACAAGTGGCCAACAAATGAGCTAATCATGTTTGGAATGGTCCCAGCTAGAGACAAACGGTTTTTCACGTAAAAACAATTACGTGAAACTACAGGCCTAATTACGTAAAACTACAGGCGTAACTACACGAAACTACAGGCGTAGCTACGTGAAACTACAGGCCTAATTACACGTTGCGCCATCTGGGAGAGCGTCAATTAACTGCTGTGATAGCACCTACCATGCGGTAGTCCACCAGCAAGTATCTAAATTCGAACTTAACAGCAGTCACAGTCAAGTGATACCAGTGAAACACATTTAATGACCCAAATTTGAGGCAAACAAGCAGTTGTTTTTTTTTCAAGTGGAAAGAAACTCACTAAATAGGGACAACTTACATGTTGCCGTACGTCAAAACTATGGCCCAAATTTAATGACCCCAAACTTTCGGTAAAACAACACAGTTAAATTTTCAAGGACAAAGAAAGTCACAAGTTTAGAGACAACTTACACGTTGCTGTCTATACGTCTTGTGACTAATGTGCTTGTTTCTTTGCCCTTGAAAAAGGTAACGCGAATTGACCAAAAATGTGGTTCATTAAATTTGTGTTTCCCTGGTATCTCTTGCATGTGACTGCTGTTACCTAGTATGCTGTTACCTAGTATTTACCTAGCATGTAGTACCTAGCATGATTCCCAGGAAAAAGGGTAGACGTAAGACAATACTCCTGGATATTGCCATAACAGATAGTAGCGTAAATTTGCAGCAATGATCCTTGTTACATTGCAAAACCACAAGTTCGTAAGAAAGGTTCATAATTTAATAATTTTCGGCAGTTCATTTGCTGTCTTGGTCACATTTAAAAAGGAGAAAACACAAAATTAAAATGCCCATACAGCGCTGAAACGGACAACAATATCCGCCATCTTGTTGTCCGTTTCAGCGCTGTATGGGCATTTTAATTTTGTGTTATCCTTTTTGAATGTGACCAAGACAGCAAGTGAACTGCCGAAAATTATTAAATTGTATACCTTTCTTATGAACTTGTTGTTTTTCAATGTAACCAGGAACGTCGTGGCTGAGCGGTGAGAGAGCTAAGGCTGGTTGCTGAAGGTTTGCGGATCTGGTCGAACCCCTGGAAAGGGGATCTTGGCAAAGTCCCCACCAGGACTGCCGGCCATGGTAGCTTGAGAGATACCATGCTCCTTCAGTGGCTATGGGATGTATTCTGGCTAATTCTGGACTATCTTTCGACCCCGACGATGATCGGAGGTTTCCTGGATCGAATCCCCGGGCTGGCACCTCCAAACCAGATTCTTCTCTAAAAAAAAATCTGGTAATGTTCAAAATTGAGCCGGTTCAGCCATACAAGCATTAATTGCTTCAGCTGACATAAGGCTCGTCAAAATTAATTTTTTAAATACATATTAAATTAAAATACATTTCTGCAAATTTACGTCCACACAACCACAAATTAATTTGCATTACACTGAAGGTAGTGCTTCCATGTCGAACAATCTGTATGCAATTTTAATAATGAAAAGTGTATTTAAAACTAGGGCCGTCATCAGTTCCACTGTCGACATAATAGAGCGGGCTCCGCTTCTTTGCTGTTTGGCTGTCAATCAAGTCGGATCGGATTTGCCTTGTAATTTCTAAACAATAAGAGACAGCTGCTTGGGGTTTGGGCCATTGGAAAGGTGGTGGGAAAAAAACCGTGAAAATAGTGTATTCAACGTCCAAATCGGTCGACGAAAAGTGAAAATATCGGGAATTTGGTTTATTACCGCCTAACACCGCCTGTTTATCATCAACAATCAATCATTTAACAATCGGATGCCTTTAACAAGTAGAAACGGCTCACTGTCTTGTTGTTGTTTTGATTTTGGCTCTTGCTATTGGTCCATTTTGTCACCCTGATGGTTCTTCAACCCCATGTCCGATTCCGGATTTTTCCTTTGATAAACCTTGTCCAGCCTCCCGTGCTACTGAATGCAAAGTTTGGTTTGGATAGTCCTAATGGTTTTCGCGTGATGCGCGGTCTAAGATTACATTGGAGTGTCTTCATAGCGAAGCTACGCTCCAAAAAAATAATTTATCAAAACAAACCGGGAGCACAATCCACAATATGGGACAGGTCAAGGCTTCCTGGGTGTAAAGGCTTCACGTTAGAAATTCGACACGTCGTCCAGTTAGCCGCCGATTCTGCTACCAGTCGCGCTGCCAACACCCCAAAAATGAACTGCTCTAGCATGCGGACTGAACTGTGAAAGGTACGTGTGACACGCGATACGCGGATTTTAAACTTAAAACACTGCATCGACACCAAATTATTAAAGTTTAACAACAATGGCTTCATGCTACGTACCTTTTTGTCCACTCGACGTCAAAACAAAGTCTCCGGAGGTTTAATTTCATGAATTTCAAACAGAAGAAGAACCAAGGTACGTGTGTATTGTACTGTATGATACGCTACGGCGTTTTCTATTCTCATTAAAAATGTGTTAAACGATCCTTTGACGTAGCAGTAAATCGTCCGAAGACTTCAAGAATAGTCACCATTACCGTAAAATAATGTTCGTTTAGTGCTACTACACCGGTAACTCTAATAATGAAAGGATTACCACGTTTTTGTGCATCCCGCTAACACTAATCAATGCTACGATTGGGGTTTTTCGTTCGTCGTGCTTTCACTTCAGCGGAACGCTTGGACGACGCGTCTAGCATGCAACGTGAAACCGAGCGTTAAGTCTTTTAAATATAGGAAGTCTTTGGACAGGACAGTTTAAACACGCAATATAGGGCAGGACAGTTTAAAAATAAATTTACAGCGGGAGAGTTCACATAAGATTGTGAATTGATCCAATTTGATCAAATAAATTTAAAAACTCCAAACCTACAATAAAAAACTTAGTTTGCTACGCAATATTCCGGCCGCTTCAAGAATGCTGTTACGTTTGACATATTTAATAATTTTTTTAAAAACTGTTTACGGCGGAGGCTGAAACTGTCTCGTCAGTCAGTGACTTCCATGCTGGGATATTTCTTAGTCTTGCTTTTGGAAGCATGAGTTTGAATTTGTGGCCCCTTGTCCTGGTTTACATGACTAATTTCAAACAAGGGCCGGACAATCGTTAAGTTAACATGGAGGATGTTATGCAGCAAGGCAAGACCTGTCTTCAGTCTCGAAGTATCCGAAGAATGAAGGCCAAGATTATTAAGATGTTCACAGTATAGCAACTTGCATGCCTTGTAAGGACTTCGTAAAAAAACATCTTGAACTTTTTCCAAGTGATCAATATCCTTAAGTAGATAGAAAGACCAAACAGATCTTGCATATTCCAATGGGAACGGCCGATAACCTTGTATGACCATCGTTTGGTGTATGCATTGCCTGGTTTAAAACAGCGCTGACAAATTGCTGATCCATGATTTGCTGCTGATATCACATGATTATAGTGGACGGATGACTTCCAATCGGATACAAACCAAACACCCATAGGTCTTTCATTTCCTACGTGTTAGGCAAGAGCCTCCGCGCACACGGTGACCAGGTCTCAGTGACCAACGAAAATGCTTACGGTATATGTATAGCAGCGTGCACTTGGCCGCCGCGGCTAGACAGTCGCGGCGGCCACTGGGATCCCGGGCGGAGTGCCTGCGGCCACAGGGCGACCGTACTTGCTCCGTGTTCATTTTTTACCACGCGATCGAGAATTATCGATGAAAAACGGAAATGGTCGCGCGGCACGTCGCCATGTTTTTTGGCCGCAATGGCCACTGGCCGCCCAGTTTGCGGGCGGTCTAAGTGTTCATTTTCCATGGTGTAGGTAAACGCATAGTTTTGATTCCCTTCATGAAACATTTACATTTTGCGTACGAGATAGGTAACTGCCAACCTTTTGCCCAAGTAGAGACGTACTAAGCTTTGCTTACAATCCCACACAGTCTTGGGTCCTGATCATAGTAGAGAGAAGCTTTTAAATCGTTGGCAAATTTTGCCTGTTCTGCATTACAAGAGTTGCGTGTCAGATCGTTTAGAAATAGGATAAACAGCAGGGGACCCAGAACAAAACCCTGTGGTACACCAATAATTACATTTGATGAGGCTGACTTAGCCAGGCAATAACCACTTGATGGGTTCTTCTGGTAACTAATGCCCGAATCCAATCTAAAAGTGCGCCATTAAAGTCGGAAACATGGAGTTTATAAAGCAGCTTGCTATGGACCATCGATTCAAACGCCTTTTGGAAATCGAAAAGTGTAACATTTAAAGGCACACCTTGCTCAAGGGCTTCGGTCCATTTACCCAGCACAATTACCAGTTGATGAACATAAGACCGTACTGGTAGAACACCATATTGGTCGTTCCTGATAAGCTGGAAAGTATTTTCTAATGGCTAGCGGTAAACAACAAAAATGAGAAAAACTTTAAAACCACAAGCCCGAAATCGAGAAAAAATGGCAAAATAAAGCATGTTGCCCCCCCCCCCCCCCCAAAAAAAAGCAGGATATAAAGAAAAAGTAGGAACTCAACGACCCATGCTATTATTAGTTTATCCCCATTCACTGTAATCTTTATTCTCCCTGCGTTCCTGTTAGAATCCAGTTTTAATGTATACGTGTCACTTTTTCTTGTATTAAAAACACATTTCTTTCCAACATTTTCTATTTATACGGGAAGCAATAGTGACTGTTTCATCTCGACATATCAACTTCAACTTTTTATTTGTTTTTCTTTCCATCGTCTTTCCCTTCCGCCTTCCCCTCCACCCCCGCCTTCCCTTCCCCTCGAATATTATACGCCCCCAATGTCAACTTGACTCTAGATAAGCACACCAGCTTAAAAATTTAATACCAAACTCGAATCGATTTTTTCTGTCTCTCTCTCCAGAACAATAATATGATTCTCGGGAGGACTTGTTCGTAAGGTGGAAAGTTACAGAATAACAGAAAACAGAAAAAGAAGAGACACATATATGTATGACGCGGCACATGAATATATGCACGGATGTTTGGCGCAATGAATGCCTTTATCGCAAGATATGAATTTATGCTCAAGATTTCGCTGACAACGGCAGGGACAAACTGAAGACAGATAGATATATTACGATTTTGAATAGTGACGTCCGTCGGGGTTATCAGTTTTGGTCCATGATGGATTCAGAACGAATTCTTGGAGGGGGGCCGCAGTGTGACTATTCTGTTTTAATGCGTTTTTGTTTAAATTCTGCCTGCATTTTCAGACCATTTCGGCAATTTCCCAAGTTTTGCCAGGAGGGGGCCCGCAGCACCGTCAACCCCTGCTTTGGTTGGGCACAAGGAATCCACGAGGAATCCGCAGTAATCCTTGGTAATAATCCTTGGTATTTAAACTCTTTCATTGATCGACTCAGTCACTACGAGATGATACCACTATTTAAATTCGTGACGTTATTCACTGTGTCATCTTAGTAATACAATTGGATCATCACATAGGTCTTTATAGGACGATCTCGAACAGCTGTTCCTCAAATTTGGCACCTTAGACCTTTACAGTCAAAGCTTGTCCGTGTTCCTTACAGGTTTTGACTTTTAGACCCTTACTTTTAACTTTAAATGATACGTTTTTGTTTAGCAGTACAATTATACGTTTTTAAATTCTGTTGATACTTAAATTCTGTTAATTCTTTTCCCAGAAATGTTTCGCTATTTTACCGATCACCGAGTTCTGACACGAATCGTAAAGAGTTGTACGAACGAACAGGAACGCTTAAGATGCCTTCTTTTGCGGGGAGGGCAATAAAAAACACAACAATTCCTGACAAGCCATGCTTCTGCAAGTACAGTCAAATAAACAGGGATGATTTTATAGGGGGTTGCAGGGGGTGTCGCACCCCTACAATGTTTATAAGTGGGCAAAATGATCGGAAAAATCACTAATAATTTGTTTTTAATAGTCAGTAAACTTAGTTGTTTGTCATCTGGCCAAAACGATAGGTAAAAATTGAGTTTGCTGATAACTATGTAATTTGTTCCACATTATGTTTTGCTGTAAATTGACTGTATGACGCCACGTTTGTTTCCTTTCACTATACGAGTGCAAAAAGATGTGGATGTTACACTTGTAGGCTCTACATAGTTACCGTTAGGGTTATTCATGTGTTTTTTGCAGTCCCCATGTGAGCATCCTATATAAGATCTTGTAAGGTCTTTTAAGTTCTTACAGGGTTCCCGTAAGATCTTGGTACAAGATCCTGTAGGATCCTGCAAGATCCTGTAGAATCCTGTAGGTTCTTAGCAGAATCCTACAGGATCCTACAGGATCTTGCATAAGATTAGGTGCAAGATCCTATAGAGCAGTGACACGACGTAGTATTATTGTGTATAACACTATGGTGGAGTCTTAATGGGTTAGTTGCAAGGGGCACTGCAGAGAGAAACAGAAGGGCGTCATGGTGAAGCCGATGCTGTGAAGAGTTATTTTTTAGACCTAAACGCGCGATTTTTGTTGTTTGGAGAAAACAACGTTATTTTAAGCCTAAGAAATCCGCTCATCCGTTGTTTTTCCCTCCATTTTTATGTAGTGCACCGTGTAGTTATGCCCTCCAAAACCCATACTGGTGCCAAAATGGCGACAAATGTCACTGCTCTATAGGATCTTGGTACAAAATCCTGCAGGGTCTTGCAGGATCTTAGCAGGATCCTACAGGATCTTGTACCAAGATCTTACAGGACCTTACAGGACCTTACAGGATCTTGTAAGTTTTACTCTTCCTGTAAGAACTTAAAGAATCTTAAAAGAACTTAAACGATCTTAAATGATCTTTCATAGGATGCTCACATGGGTCGTAGTGGAAGAAGACGTGCCGTTGTACAACCAGTTTCCTGCAAACATAATGTGGAACTAATTATAGATTTGAGTGGAATCATCACGCTGGCCTTGCAGTTCACCTAAACTACACACCCAACTCAGATGCGTCACTTCACAATGCTCATGCAGGCCGGCGGAAACTCGTGTTTCTTGCTTCCTCTTGCGCAACGAACGCAAGTTGATGCAGCGAGTGCCGGCTTCAAAGCTACGTAATAATAATAAAGACAGGAAAATTACGGAAATATATACAGAGTTCGTACGGTATCTTGAACATGTGGAAAAGTATGGAGTTTCATAAGTCCTTTTCCAGGCACACACGTTGTCTGATATGAATAAATACAGATGTAAACCCATTTACGTTGCCTTTTGTACTTATATGTCAGACTGCCTGAGCGTGGAATCGTACCCATGACCACTGAAGCCGAGGTCCTACCTATACCGCTGAGACATACTGAGACCGCCTTTTAAAGGAAATGTCCATAGTCAGCATTTAAACGTTCATATGTACATATAAACATGCACTTTCCAATCGCCGCAGGGACGCCTATTGCCGCGCCTCACACCAAGTGAAACCAATGGAATATTCAAACATGAAATAATGATTAAACAGGACGGAGAGTTCAATAAAACAGATCAAACCTTTATACGTTGCCTTTTTAACTTGCATGTCAGACTGCCTGAGCAGGGAATCGAAATGAGCCCTGAGCCGTGTCAGTATGGTTCAGCGGTAGGATTTTGGCTTTTGGCTTCAAAGGTCGTGGGTTCGATTCCCCGCTCAGGCAGTCTGAAATTTAAGTCCAAAAGGCAACGTAAAAAGTTGGCATCTGTATTTATTCATATCAGACAACGTGTGTTCCAATAATATAGTGAATTTAATGCCACCAAAAAAAATCCTATTTAGTAGGCTACTGTAGTAAGTATGGAAAGTAGCCTTTGGGGCCTGGAAAAGACATGGAATTGGTTTAGAAGAGGTTGTACGAACCCTGGGTAGTTATAGCAGGCATGTAAGAATCGGCAAATTTTTACAGATTCACTCAGTTGGACGGCTGAATTCACGAAGTCGGCAAATTTGGTTTACACCTTTCCAATTTTGTTTGGCTTCTCGACGTCCCCGCCAATATGAGAATTAAATTTTGGTCCACATCATTCACAGTGTTTTAAGAGCAGGAAAGCCCAAGTAAAATTATTCGTGACATATCGTAACGGGCGGCCGCGGGCACTGAACGTCATATTCAACTGTTTCCGGTTGTACATCTCTGGCTTAATTTGCTTCTTACAGACCCGGGTTCGATACTGGTGAAGGGAAGTGTAAACGTACGGTTTTTTCTCCGGTTGTTTCCCGCCCGTTACACGAGGATTTTCTCCGGGTACTGCGGTTTCCTCCCTCATGCGGAAAAAAAAACCAAAAAAAAACCGACATGATGGTGGTATCTTCCACTTAACATCTGCCGCTTGGGCCGCAAAAGGTGTAAGTTTACTGGCCGACACCTTCAATAGATCAGCGTCAAGTGACGTCATATTGGCTACGAGACACCATTTGGAGGTAATAGCTACAAGGTGCACTAGATTAAAGTGTAACGGAAAACAACGGCACTTCTAGTCAAGACAGTGCTTTGACAGCGGATTTCTTAGGCTTAATAGAACGTTGTTTTCTCCAACAACAAAATTCGCGCGTTATTGGCTTAAGAAATCCAGTCTAATAGCATTGGCGTTAGCAAGACGACCTTCCTTTCTCCCTCCAGTGCTCCTTGCAGCTAACCCAGTTACTGGCTCCACCATAGAGTTATATACAATAATACTACGTTATGTCACTGCTCTATACGGCAATGACACGACGTAGTATTATTGTGTATAACTTTATGGTGGAGCCAGTAACTGGGTTAGCTGCAAGGCGCACTGGAGGGAGAAAGGAAGATCGTCTTATTGAAACCAATGCTATTAGACTGGATTTCTTAAGCCTACAACGCGCGATTTTTGTCGCTGGAGAAAACAATGTTCTTTTAAGCCTAGAATCCCGCTGTCAAAGCACTGTCTTGACTTGAAGTGCTGTTGTTTTCCGTTACATTTTAATCTAGTGCACCTTGTAGCTATTACCTCCAAATGGTGTCACGTAGCCAAAATGAAGTCACATGACACTGCTCTATTCTGTTATATTCTGTTCTAAAACCCAAGTAACTTGATCCAACCGCTTTAATTTTCAAAGGCACCCCCTGAACAAATAGGTCTTGACTGAGTTTAGATAGTTTTAGTTCGTTTTTAAACCATCGATGACGGTAATTGCTCCAAAATGTTAGTTACGGTACCTGTGTTTTTAGGCGTGTTAACAATTCACAAGGCATTTTTTTAAACCAATTTCTACATAAAATCCAGCGCTCCAGTCTAGACAGATTTATGCTCCCAAAATGCTGTCCCGCTCGTGCAGAGGCAAATCTCCCTCGTAAAATATTTATCTTCCAAAAACGCCAGCGAAGGGTTTATGGGCTAATAAAACGTCAAGTGTAAGGTCTCGTAGCTGGTCTTACGAAGCGTTCTTAGGCCTAACCCTTGAGTCGAACCTTTTTTTTTTCTTTCTTTTTTGTTAACCACTCAGGAGCAGGTAAGACGTCTGAGTTTGGGGCCTAGGTAGGTTTTAAAGGAGACTAGCTACTGCGAAATGAATTTCAAGAATCTTCGAAGGCTTTCAAGTATACTAAATTTCACAAAAGCCTGGGACCTTTTGCAGAATAAACAAAGCTTTAAAAAAAATACATTCGAAATGAATGGCAGTAGCAATCAATGAACTGTGAAAGGACTTTTTTTTTTTATTTTCCGCCGTGTATGTGTCTACATTTCGAGTTCGCACCGTTGTTTGAAAAATCTTAGGCTATGCAAAGTTAAAAAAAATGGTTCTCGGGCACAGAAAGTTGAAAACTGATGAGGGATAAGGCTTTTTTTTTTCTTTTACACATTCGGTTCTCGAGCACAGAAAGTTGAAAACTGACGAGAGATGAAGTTTAAAAAAATATTTTTTAACACATTTTTATAGTAAAAAAAACAGTGCCGTTTTCATACTGAATTTAAAAAAAAATTGGTCAGATTGCTTCAACACAGCATTTAAAAGCCATTTTTTAGAAATTTTTATGCCCAGCAAGCATAGATCGGATTTTAGAAACCCCCCAAAAAAATTGATGCGAAGCTTTTTAGATGATGCGGCGGATACGTAGCATTGATACGACAGTAGTGATCAGACTAATGTTGACTTTGGAAAAGTCACTAATAAATGCCTCGTCAATTATTTCTATTTCTTGCAAAAAAAATTGATGCGGGAGGGCCTGAGAACCATTTTTTTTTTACTTTGCATGGCCTTAAAAGTCCTTATTTTTTATTTTGGCGTTTGGATGAACCGAAAATCCTTGAAAAAAAAAAATAAATTAAAAACAGCGCTTGCTTCTTAAAAGTCCTTCGTTTAATTGTCATTGGCCAACCAAAAATTCACTTCAACTTGCAAGGATAAAAGATTTAAAAAAATAAACCTATTTGCTGCAAAACTCGCAGTTACGCAGCAGAGGTTATTGGCCGTTTATAAATTACGCCACACTGAAAAATATAAATCGTCGTTTAAAAAAAGACAACAAGGCTTACAAGTCTACAACTTGGCCACAAACAACAAATTTGCTTCGGTCAATAGTCACTTGGGTCATTAGTGGGTCATTAGTGGGTCAGTATGGGTGCCATGAATCTACCAGGACTCAACTTCACTGTCTTGTATAAATATATATCAAGTTT
This sequence comes from Lithobius niger, assembly GCA_023313725.1. NCBI lineage: Eukaryota > Metazoa > Arthropoda > Chilopoda > Lithobiomorpha > Lithobiidae > Lithobius > Lithobius niger. The sequence continues at coordinate 61,450 of JAHWFP010218590.1, forward strand.
GTTAAGTCCTCCACACAAAAAAATCATAATGTTTTGACAAATACTTGTGGAGAAAGGGAAACACATACTTCAAAAAATTTGACTTTCGGCTATCTTACATCAGAAATTCAGCAAAGAAAATGAATTAAAAGGACTGAACTTAGAAAAAAAAAAGGCATTATTGTTAAAATTAAGGCAGGACTTTATTTTTTTTTTTAATTGCTGTAGTCGAGACCCTAAAATGTTTTTAACAATACATAAATTTCACTTTTTTCTTTGCACCACCTCTTCCCCAATCCGAATTCGGACCTTTTCACTATTAGTGAAAAGGTCCAAATTCGATTGGTGGGGTTTGGTTACAGTGAGTACACACGAATACTGTAAAACATATCAAAATATAATTTTTATGTTGTTCTTGTTACCAGTAAGTCCACCGAGACACAAAAAAAGTTTTAGCAGGCACAGAAGAAGACGCATTGATATCATATTTCTTGAATATTGAAAAGCAGCTATTGATTAAGTTCTCGGACAGCTCCTAAAGATAAAACTCTAATTTAATTGCAGACATGGTGTAATCTGTAAATGAGGATTGCGCGTTCGTCTTCCATCATAAAATTTCCACGTTAAATTTTACGACCGGCTGTCTCATAATCGTAAAAGTTTAGCTGTCAGTTTTCATTAGTTCACAAAAATGGGAAAATTCTAATTAACTTTTCAGTTTAAAAAAAATAATAATGATCTTTTTTTTTTGTAGGTTCTGTAGTTTGATCACTGTCAAACACTCGTTAAAAAATACTGAGTCGGTTTACTCGTTTTCGGTTAACGGTTATTGCAAAATCAATGATTTTACAAAAAAAAATAAAACTTTATTTTCATGTAAATCACACGAGGTAAAGCTAACCGACGATCTTACGCACCTGTTTTACAGCAAAATGTAAACGTGTTGAAACGCATATCCCTATAAGTATAATCAGGAAAAGTTACCATAAGTAATACAAAAAACTGAAGATGTATTTTTCAGCACTTTTACAACAGACAAGCATGACGTATGCGCTGACATCCTTACGCGCTGACGTAGAAACATGTTTTTAAATATGAGCACCGAATGAAAAAATTGAAAGTTAAGTTTGAGCTCTCTAGTAAAAGTAATAAAAAATGTGAAAAATTGACTAAATTGGAGAAAAAATGTGAAACTTTGGATTTTTTGAAAGAAAAAATTGCGTCGTGCAACAAACCATAGGTAAATTTAGCTCCACTATGATTGAATGAAGATAAAATTCAGTTTGAGGAGTGAGCCTAGTTATTTGTCTTGCCCGTAGATGGCTATTGCGGGAATATAGCTGTTCTTTTGTTCGGAAATATACCCAAAATGCAACGTGCCCATGTGACGTAGATTGGAATTCATCGCCCCACTAAATTGTTTTAAATACGCGTTTTCAATCCGACGCAGCTGGCCGATTTCAAAATAATTAAGGAAAAATTAGGAAAGAAAATGTATGAAAAAAGAAAGTGAAAATTGTGAAAATGCCCCAAACGTGTGAAAAAAACGTAAACGGAGTGAAATGAAAAAAATGTGAAAAAATAACGACCCCCAGTGGTATCCGTGGCACTTTTCTTAGAATTTTTCTTCTGCTTTATGCTTTCTTGGAGTCAATTCCACTTTTTTTTAATAGAACAGTTCATTGCCTAACAGTCATGGGCGCAAGTCAATTTCGGACTTGGAATTAATTGACTCAGTTTTACTTTGTGGACTTGGTGGAATTGATTCTACGTAAGACAATTCCAGGTTATGAATTCGTGGAATTGACTTTACCTGATTTGATTCAACCTGAAATTCAGGCCAATTCCACAAAAACCAAGTCAATTTACCCAATTTCATCCCCAAAATTACCCCAAATCGTTTAAATTTTCGACAATACCTTACATTTTGTTATAATTTACCTGAAATTATGCTGGTCTCAGGCTGAATTGGGTGGAATTGAATGGAAGTGGTCAAAATGTATTTCAGAATCAACCGGGAATTAACTGGAACTAAGACTGGATCAACAACAAGTCAGTGAACTGGACTTGATTTCTCAGAATGAGAAACGAAAATTAATTGATTGGAAATGACTTGAAATAGCAAATACAGAATGTGGCAATGGTTGGAATTGCATTGAAACATGCCGGTGATTTGATTGGAATTGACTATGACTCATGAAATTGAATTGGAATTGATCTGGAATGGAATCAGTAGCGTATCCAAGAATTTTGTTTGGATGGGGCAAAAGAATGGGTCCGAACACTAAAGCTTTTTTTTTTTTAACTATGTCTTTGATTTTTCATGCTTTTAAAAAGCTTAATTTGATAAATTTTCTTAATGGCAGCTTCAATGGAAATAATTTTTCACACTTTGGGAGGGGGGGGAGGTGTAGAGGAGGAAACACTGGCTATGAGTACGAATTTGGGTTGTTGAGAACATTGTAACATAAACCAGCGTTATCCAAATTCTTGACGCGAAAAAGAAGGGCCTTCTGATGTCAGTCGAAAAAACATCAAAGTGCTGCAAGTGCTCAGTTTTGTTGTTAACCTCGGGTCTTGGCAGGGTCCAGTGCCCCTCCCCCCCCCCACCCCTCTGGGTACGTCACTGAATGGACTTGCTTATCATCGGTAAGTAGGTAGAAATGGATTTGACTTGACTTTCTGTATACAGTTGATGCCTAGGTTATTGACTCAAATCCATTGAAATCCCTGTTGACTAACTGCAGATGGAAAACCATCAGTTGCGTGGAAAGGTGACGTCAGATTAGCTTTAAGACGAGAGGTATAGTTCCAGTCAGGATCAAACTTTTGATCTGAAAACAGCCTCTCCTCTTCCTTTCATTTGATGAAGCCTCTGCAATTTTTTTGGGACTAATTCAAGCCTATTTATGAACATAGGGTTACCTGTCTTCAACTATTACTCAATTCATTTGATGGCTTTTTGAGCTGAAAATAGCTTGTCCTCTTCATTTCCTCTGATGATATCTCTGCAATTTTTAGGACTAATTCAAGCCTATTATGGAACATATAGGGTTACTTGTGTTCAACCCTTCAACTCTTTACTCAATTCATTTGATGGCTTTCGAGCTGAAAACAGCCTCTCCTCTTCCTGCCTCTGCAATTTTTGGGACTAATTCAAGCCTATATGGAACATATAGGGTTAATTGTCCTCAACCCTTCAACTCTTTCTCAATTCATTTGATGGTTTTCTATTTACCAATGGTAACTTTGCATTCCTAAACAACACTGTATTATTAAGTCGTTTAAGTTAAAATTCTACCTAAACTAAAAAAAATTAGGTATTTTAGGAATCCAGAGGTAATCCTTTGGCCTATTGTCTGTCGGAAATTGTTGTTAAAAGAAATTGGCTGGGAGTCTCTCCTCATGGAATGGCAGTCTCGAGGAATAATAAAGAGGTTCCGCCATGGCTGATTATGCATTAGGTTCTAAACAATTTCACAGCATAAGTCATTTCCATAGTTTTCAGCCTTCGTTAGGGCCAACAGGTTTGGCTTGAGGCTTCCCAATAGCTATTTCCGCAATTTCCTTACTAGAGTTCTCCATCCCTTTGCTCAAACTCCTTCAAGGCCCGCCTTGATGCTCTCCTCTGATTGGTCTTGGTGGGTGGGCGCCACGTGAGTCCTTGAATTTGCGCTGTCTTCCTACTAATAACTACTATTAACCATTTTATATCAAGAAAACAAAACCAATAATAGCAAATACACAAGTCTTATATTTCGGCATACTGAGAATTTCACAAAAAGAATAGCGATACCTTCATCAGAGAGGTTAATACATATATATAAACACGCCTCACATTATGCCGTAAGTGGATAAACCGTAATAGTATGGCATGCCGTCACTTTGCCCTCCTCCCTAACGCAGCTCACAACCCTTGCTGTGGCACACACACCACACCATCATGGCTTATCCACTTATGGTATAGAGCAGTGACACGACGTAGTATTATTGTATATAACTCTATGCTGGAGCCTTAATGGGTTAGCCGCAAGGGGCACTGCAGAGAGAAACAGAAGGGCGTCATACTGAAGCCGATGTTGTGAAGAGTGATTTCTTAGACCTAAAGCGAGCGATTTTTGTTGTTGGAGAAAACAACGTTATTTTAAGCATAAGAAATCCGCTCTTTCGTTGTTTTTCCCTCCATTTTTATGTAGTGCACCTTGTAGTTATGCCCTCCAAAACCCATACTTGTGCCAATATGGCGGCAAATGTCACTGCTCTATAATGTGAAGTGTTTATATATATAAATGTTTAACCTGTCTGATGAAGTTAACGCTGTTTTTATGTAGTCCTTGGTACCGAAATATAAGACTTGCTTTAATTTGCATGTGCCGACATGCGTGTACTGCACATTCTTGATACGTATACTACACATTCCACTCCATTTCATTAACTATTTTCAATGTATTAAATGTACCAAACTGTCTCCAGAAAAAAGACTTTGGAAAAGTTTTGGTTGGTGGTTTCTGAATGCACTAATGAAGATCAGATTTTATCACAAAATATAAGACTCTTTTAACTCGCATGTGCCGTCGTACGCGTACTGCACATTCTTGATACGTACACTGCATATTCCACTCGATTCCATTCCCTTTTTTCCGTATGTTAAATGTACCAAACTGTCTCCAGAAATAAAAGTTTGGACAAGTTTTGGTTTAGTGGTTTCAGAATGCACTAATGAAGATCAGATTTTGTCACGAAATATAAGACTGTTTTAATTCGCATGTGCCGACATGCGTGTACTGCACATTCTTGATACATATACTGCACATTCTTGATACGTATACTGCACATTCCACTCGATTCCATTCCCTTTTTTCCGTATCTTAAATGTACCAAACCGTCTCCAGAAATAAGAGTTTGGACAAGTTTTAGTTTAGTGGTTTCAGAATGCACTAATGAATATCAGATTTTGTCAAGAAATATAAGACTGTTTTAACTCGCATTTGCCGACATGCGTGTAATGCAAATTCTTGATACGTATACTGCACATTCCACTCGATTCCATTCCCTTTTTTCCACATGTTAAATGTACCAAACTGTCTCCAGAAGGACGAGTTTGAACAAGTTTTGGGTTAGTGGTTTCAGAATGCACTAATGAAGATCAGATTTTGTCACGAAATATAAGACACTTTTAATTCGCACGTGCCAGCACACGTATACTGCACATTCCACTCGATTCCACTTCCTTTTTTCCACATGTTAAATGTACCAAACTGTCTCCGGTTTGGACAAGTTTTGGGTTAGTGGTTTCGAAATGTACTAATGACGATCAGAATTTGTCACGAAATATAAGACTGTTTTAATTCGCAGGGGCCGACATGCGTCTACTGCAACATTCTTGATGCATATACTGCACATTCCACTCCATTCCATCCATTACCTGTTTTCCGTATAATAAATGTATCAAACTGTCTACAGAAAGAAGAGTTTGGACAAGTTTCGGGTTAGTGGTTTCGGAATGCACTAATGACGATCAGATTTTGTGACGAACATTTTAGATTTTGTGCAGGTTTACCAAAAATAAACAGCAAAGAAAAGATAATTTTTCTCGAGTCGTCTTCTCGAGACATTTTCTAGCATTGTTTCAAGAAAAACTTACATATTACGGTAGAAACTCTTCGAAACTCGTTATAAACCAATTTTTTAGAAGTAACTTTGGTATTCTTTAAAAACTGAAGCTGTGATGAATAAATAACACAACGTATTGCTTACACCACACCACAGGATCAATCTGCAAGAGTCTGTCTTATAAGAACTGTAAAGTTAGAAAACTAATATGTTGCAACATTTTCCAATGAAATCTGGTCATTAACATTTACGGGCCATCTATCTCCAAAAATAACCTCTACCCGCCAACAACCAACCAGTCATGAAAGAGGTTGGCTTGCTTTCATTTCACATGTCATTTCCGGTGTGGACAACATCATTTCCGGTCGAAGCCTTAGGCCTAACGTCGAATAATGTATCTCGAAAGCTATCTTAACCTACACAACGTTTTTATAAAATGGCTGCCATAGCAACAATTCACTCATTCCCTTTTCAAAGTTTTCATCTTTACGAAAAAGATGAAGGAAAAAAAAAGGAATCATATACGTGGGGCCATTTAGGGCACACGACAAGCGCTTATTTTTTTCCGATATTTTTTCAAACTTCTTCCCTTTTTTCGCACGTGTGAAGCCCCGGTCGTCTTGACAACCGCCCTCTCCACTTCCGCCACTCGGGATCGCAAGTGACGTCATCGCTTCTTGTAATCCACCAATCAGCGGCCTATTGAGCCTTTCAACAATGCCTTTCACCGGGCAACGATCGTCGTCATGGAGACAGGCGTGGGCGGCCAGCGCGTGCTTAAAAAGTTGGTGGCCGCCACGTCGGCTCGAAAACAACTCCAATGACATTTCAGTCGGTCGGTCGGACGAACGCAGCGGAAGGGCGGCCATTGAATCAGAATGAGAAGGGTTCCTCATTAAAAGCGGAAGTGAGAATTTAAAACGACACTCACGATCGATTGGTTTGCAATGCCAAATGAAATTAACTTTACCCAACCGCGCCGTCGGCTGGGGGGTCACATCGATGAACAAGCCGAAATAAAATGGTGGTATTGCTGCCCGTACGTGCGTTAGTATGCGTCATTCGTGGTGGTTTATGGGTAGGTAGGTAGGTAGGTATGCTGATTTAATTCCAGTGGCGAGGATCGCTCCCTGATAAAGGAATGGACCCACAACTGTCACACACTCAAAACGATTTAATTTTAAGCATGAATTGCATGCCTTGTACACAATGTTAAAAGATAAAACACTTAAAAACCTGATACAGACAGAGCTGCTGGTGTGCCAGGTCGCCATCTTGGATTTGATGATGTCATTCCAAAATGGCGACTTGACACACCAGGAGCTCTGGCTGTTTCAGGTTTTTAAGTGTTTTACCTTTTAAAATTGTGAATAGGGCATGCAGTTAATGCTGAAAATTGAAGCGTTTTAGGTGTATGACAATTATTGTGGGTCCATTTCTTTATCAGGGAGCAATTCCCCAACCGATCTTCTTTACCTACAAATTAATTTTTTCATTAACTGAAATTTCGTTTTATAAAACTTGAAGGCAGTTAGGGTATGCACTCTACAGGTTTTTGTGCTTAAATCATTGGTCAGACGTTTTTATCCATGAATTTCTTAGAGTGTTCAGTCAGCAAAAGCAACCTAGCTAAACTCGCTTCAAACTTCTATCTTTCCAGATCTCCCTGTATTCGAAGGAATTGCAATAACTGCTAGGCTGCATATTACAGTGTTACCTCCTATGCACCTGTATAGTTATGCTTGTAAGCTTTCACATAGCCTAATGAGCTATTGCTAACCTCCAAATTGCTGAGGGATGATGTTACTGAAGAATATCAAGGTGAGTACAGGGTTCCCATTAAAATACTGAAATCAATTTCCCTGTGTTTTCCAGAGTTGATGAAGTCATTTTCCAGACTATTTACCGTAATTTTAGGAAGGAATTTTTTTCACACATTTTACCATTTTGCGTGAAAAAAGCTGAAGGGCTTAGATGGGAAATACATTATTTAAAATATTAATTTTTTCCCTAAGTTTTCCAGGTTTTTTGTAAAAAATCAGAGAATTCCCTGAGTTCTC
>JAHWFP010218591.1:0-18936 GCA_023313725.1 Lithobius niger
AGCTTGAGTAGGGGTTAACGTTGATCGGTGACTGGGTTACTTAAAATCTTTTAACACTGAGTGTCACGAGTTACAGTTCTCACTTACTTAGTTAACAAACCTGACAATACCGTAGCCGACAGTACATAATAACTGCAATCAGAGCTAAGGCGTGGCTGCCCACCCACTGATCAATTAAAACACAGAACCGACCTGTGAGTTACCCCCTCCCCTACCCCCCTTCCTCATTCAGTCTTAGGAGGCCAAACGTTTTCGTCACCGGGGCATTCCCGGTCCGCCCCCAAATTATCGTGTATACCCATTACGGATAGCGATATAGTCAGCAAATAAAGTAATTCGAGGTAATGAAGTCGTAAATATCATTTATGTATGCAACAAACAGCATAGGTCCCAAAACGGAGCCTCGAGATACGCTCGTATAGTAACGTATACTTTACAAACACGCAACAAGGAGTAATCCACCGTTTTAGTCCCAGTGAAATGCGACATAGTCATTCGATAGGTGGATTTAGAATTTTTAAATACTGACCTAAAGTTTTGTGAGTTTTAAAATATAGGGCATATCACATCCTAATTTTATCTGAGCCAATGAAAACTCACGATTGCTACGTTGAACAAAATGGCGAATTAAAAACGATTCCGACTTGCTTCGTCGGGTATTGACGCAACACGACTACGGAGCATGGTGTTCACTGAACGGATTGCTCGGTTTCATTGTAACTACGTAATCATACGGGTAAAAATGTAATAAAAGAAACAAAGACGATATATAATAAAAAAATATATATAATAAAAAAAAATAACCATACATCCTTAACGGGAACACACAAAAAAACTGAAAAGCACAAAAATCTAATTTTTAACCTGTTTCAAATTTTTAAAAAAATAATAATAACCGTCCTGGGAGTAAGGCCTGTATTCTGAACGCTGACTAAAACTCGTACTTGACTGAAATGACGTCACACCCATTTAGTGCCATTCACCACCAGAACTTCTTTTGGATACATTTGGAAGAAATCGGGTGGTGAATGGAAATCGGGTGGTGAATGGAGGAGAGTGTGACGTCATTTCAAGTCAAATGACGTCACACCTATTAAGTGCCATTCACCACCCGATTTCTTCCAAATGTATCCAAACGAAGTTCTGGTGGTGAATGGCACTAAATAGGTGTGATGGCATTATTTCAAGTCAAGTACGAGTTTTAGTCAGCGTTCAGAATAAGGGCCTAAGTCTCTCACACATTCTCCCCCCCCCCCCTACACTCTCAGGGAGGTTAAACGTTTACCCACCGAGACAGTAATTATTGACGGTCCGCCCCCATTATCGTAGTACATTAAGGATCGCCGTATCGTCAGCTAATGAACTCGTAAACATCATGAATGTGTATAAGAAACAGCAATGGTCCCAAGACAGAGCCTTGAGATATTCCCACAGTGTTAAAAGATTTTGCATTGATGGGACGTGGGGAGCAGAGTAAAGTGTGTAAATACCACTCCTACTCTGCCAATACTAAAAATGTGGGTGAAACTAGTACCTTCTTTCAACGATTACGACAAGGGGGTGCCATTGTCAATGTACTGAATTTCAAGGCGTCACTGCCAAGTTTACTTTACTCAGCATAGCCATGGCGATGGAGACAATTTAACGTCATTAAACAAATTGATCACGATAATAATACTTGATTCACCCCTTAAAAAAAGATATGTCACATTAGGAGGTTAGACTAATTTTATGTTATAGATAAGAACTGGCTGATAGAGTTTTCTTTTCTTTAATCCAGCGTTCATTTTTCAGACGGGTTGTAGCTACGTATAAGGATGCATTTACGCAACGACTCGCTTTTACATTCTCGCTGCTAGACGCTAAGAATCATCTACAATTCCAACATGGCGGCGGTTTGAGCGCTGCCGGATCGAAACAAAACAGTCAATAATGCGAGTTCGGAACCGGCCAGGAAACTGTTTCGTCAGGAGGAATTCTTCATCTTATTGTCACGGATTATACGACTGAAAGCATTTCATATAACGATGTCTGATTTAGCTAATCACCATGGTATCAACGCTACCTGGATTAGCTAAATCCGACATCGTTATATTAAATGCTTGCAGTCGTATAATTCGTTAGAATAAAATTAAGAATTCCTCCTGGCAAAACAATTTTCCCATTCTCATAAGATCTCACATTATTGACGGTTTCGTTGTGAGGCCGCAGGGCTAAAACCGTCGCCATGTTGGAATTTTAGATCATTTCTAGCTTCTGGCTGCGAGAATGCAAAAACGAGTCGTTGCGTAAGGGCGTGTTTATGCAACCACTCGCTTTTGCATTCTCGCAGCTAGAAGCTAGAAGAACCCTCAAATTCCAACATGGCGGCGGTTTATATCTGCCGCCTCGCAACGAAACAGCAAATAACGTGGGTTCAGAAGCGTTTGGGAAAATTGTTTCGTCATGAGGAATTCTTTATATTATTGGCACGGATTATAAGACTGCAAGTATTTACTCAAACGATGTCGGATTTAGCTAATCCATTTAGCGTTGTTACCATGGCAATGTCACCTTTGCCATCGCGATTGAGTTCTAGCTGCGAGAATGCAAAGGCGAGTTGCTGCATAAACGCGCCCTAACACACAGTTTTCTGTTACGAGAAGCTAGCCAGTCGAGTTAAATCATCGTCATCCATTGTTCAAATTTCTTGTAACGAACCGAAAACGGTTTGAATTGAACACAGATTAAGTCCTTCAACATTTCAAATAATTCCAACACACCAATACTTCGTTAATTTTCGAAGGTATTGTTTGCTATTGCAAAGTTTGAATGACACCATCGATGCCGCCATTTTTTATCTCAAGTTTCCGGACAATCCGATGTGACTGTTTGTTCGGCGCGATGCCGTGCTGTCTTGGAGAGACTGACACATTTCGCCCTCTGGTGCTATTAATAAAAGCTAGTACTATTTTATCCCACTTTTTCGAGAAACGTCATTACCTTATCTACTTAACTCCACTGATGGGGAGAATGGTGGTGGAAATATGACGTCGTTCGGGCAAACCTGCATATTTAATTGTAGATTGCAATACGCAAGAAGACTTGTATCAGTTAAACAAGTACCTGTAGTTGCAACCGGTCATCTGTACACTTCCACCACTTCTGCCACTTTCGGGCCAGTTTCGCTTCATACTTCCTGTTTTTTTTTTTTATTCATTTTATCTAATTTTTGGACGCTGAATCTAATGGTGAAAACAGTTTGTCTCTGTCTGGCACCGTTCGATAAATGATGGGCTCACTTGTGGACCACTTCTGCTTTATATTTCCGGTTTTTAAATATTCATTTTAACTAATTTTTGGACGCTGAATCCAATGGTGAAAACTGTTTATCTCTGTCTGAAACCATTCCATAGATGGTGGGCCGTTTCCTGCCACTTCCCTCGGCCGTTTCCGGCCACTAGTGGGCCACTTGTGGGGTTTTTCTTTAATTCCTTCTTATCTGGTACCGTCCCGGAGTTGGAAAAGGCGACGGACGGACAAAATCGTCGCAATAGCTTTCTGAACCGTTTCGGCTGCACAGAAGACTAAAATACTGAAAATGCTGTAATTATGCTTTGGGCCAACCTTTCTTGCAATACTCTGTAAGGGCGCGTTTATGCAACGACTCGCCCTTGCATTCTCGCAGCTAGACACTAGCACAGCCACCTACAGTAAAGGCCGGATCAGATCAAGACAAATTAGGCACGTAAAATCAACTATTGACATAGAAGGAAGCGCAAGTTTGCTAGGTGCTGCCATCTCTACACCAAGCGGCGAAATTTCAAACTAACCGACGAGGGTTCCAAATTGTGTCAACCGATGACGCCACTTGGTAAACTAGTCGCTCGGTATTTGTCGCGCCTTCTAACGTCGCATTGTGGAAGGTAAAGCTGATCCGGCCTTTGCTGTAGGTAGCTGTGACACTAGACATCATCTGAAATGCCAACATGGCGGCGGTTTTAGTCTGTCGACTCGCAACGAAAACACTCAATAATTCGAGTTCAGAAGCGACTAGAAAAATTTCGTCAGGAGGAATTCTTTATCTTATTGTCGTAAATGACAAGGCGTAAAGAATTTGCTCAAACGACGTCGGATTCAGCTATTCCAGGAGGCGTTGTTACTATGGCAACAACGTACCTTTGCCATCGCGATTAAATCCTAGCTGCGAGAATACAAAGGCGAGTCGCTGAGTAAAGGTGCCTTAAGCGTACCACATGAATGCTGTAGCTTCTGAATGTTAAAGCGATAACATTTAAAAAGCAACGGGATCACTCTTGTTTTTCAATCTATCAGCAGCTCGATGCCCTGCTACTTCTCCGTACGACGTTTTCATGCTTTTTCGGAATTCATTTCTTGTTACGAATTTTCTCGCATGGAAGAAGTTTGGTATTGATGAACGTTGTTTTACGTTGTGCAACCAAGCGTTTCAAAAGCAAGATTGGATAAATTCGTCGTCTACCTTGGTAGCAAATTTTTACTTCAACCTACCTATTCAGATTAAAATACCTAATCATAACACGTGTCAGAAACATCTGTTTGGGTTAGAGATGATGATAAGACCGTATGACCTTTTGTACATTCACAATACTATGAAAGTTGTGATATCCACCTAAAACAAGAGCTGGTATTCCAAAAAAGGCCAGCCTTTGAAAGTAGTGATATCATTCAATCAGGGAAAGGTCGCCAAGGTTAATCCTATTGGCCAAGTTAATCGACCCGAATAACACTTTGGACGTTAAGAAAACTTGAAGATGCCACCGCGAGTAGCAATATTCTAGATTTCATTTAACTTTCGAACTATTAGTAGATGCGATTAACTTGGCTAATAGGGTTAACCTTGGCGGCCATTCCCCGGATGAATGATATTACTACTTTCGAAGGCCGATCCTGTTTGGAACATTGGCGGCTTCTCATATACCAGTTTTGGGAAGATTAATGTAACAATGATTGTTTAGAAAGCACGTTCAGCATGCTAAAAGTTCCATACGTTTTCTTGGAAACATTGAGGGTTTAAGCAGATTTTTCTACCCCGCCGGTGCAGGAAAGGGTGAAATCGGACCACACAATGGGGGAAGGTGCAGGGGGCTCGAGAGGGGAGGGGCGACACTCATTTCCATTTCATGCTGCCCAGTAAAGTATTTCGCAAGTGCATGCGGGAACCAGCTAGACCGGCGTATGTTATGCCGGGTGTCCAGCTAGTTAAACTTAATTGGTTTAGTCTCTGGATAGTGCTTCGATTTTATGACTCTTTCGACTGGCTGGATGGAGGTTCGTACGAGATCGTTGTGATAGTTTAGTCCTTATTTGCCTCAGGGGAATAACTTTGTAGCCCGCGGGGTTTGGTCTTCTTAGAAAAGTAAATCTGGACACACCGGACTTCGCCGAACTCCCCTCCCTCGCCCCCCCCCCCCTCTCCCGCAGTTCCCATTGTGTGGCCTGAATACCCTCACTGGGCACCCGTGGTGCGTGGTCTTCTTTAAGGTGGCGTTCGAAAGCTCATGATGAAATTCTCTGTTTTTTCCAGGTTTTCCCGATCAATGCTAACACTTTTCCCTGAATTTTTTGGTCGAAGGAAGGTGCGTGCAGTATAGGACTAAACATTTTTTCCGCATTTCACTCAAATCGCAATCACTAAGCGCCGGTGCACACGTGCGGTACCGCATTTGCGGTCGACGCTGCGGTACCGCACTTGCGGTTTGGTTTACGTGACATCTGTTGGGTAGTGCACACGTATACCAGCGTCGACGTTGCGTTACCGCCCGCCGCTTGTGCGGTCGTTCTGCACCGCAATCCCCCCCACCCCCCCGTCAACGCAGCGGTACCGCAGCGTTAAAAAACCGCAATTGCGTCTCTGAGTACCTTGGGTGACTTGAGCGGTGCACACGTTCGCCGTTTACCGCAAAAGCGTTACCGAAAATGGCATCCAATTTCGAAGAAATAGACATGGAATTGTTTATTGGGGGAGTAAAGAACTATCCTGAAACATGAAATGTTGCTGCAGAAATGATTGAAGACTCATTGGGAAGTAATTAAAGAATTTATCCGAATTTTTTAGTTAATCTGCAAAGGATGTATGACATTTTTCCCTGGTACGTCTTCAATTAGTACATCAATGTACCAAAATTCGTCGCATTGGTTTTAGAATATATTTTTTGTTCACGAGGTAGGCGAAAAACGCAATATCGTCTCTTTGGTTTCAAACTATAATTTTTTGTACACGAGGTTAGGGAACCGAATGCGCACATACGTCACTGAAGCGGCACCGCAGCGTCAATGCGCGTTAATAAAACGCACGTGTGCATTGATTGGCTGCGTCACCTTAACAAAAATTGCACTGCCCTGATTGGCATTGGTAAAGAGCAGGAAAAGGCCACAATCTGAGGAGTTTTCGCTTTATCAAAAATGAAACAAAAAAGGAAATGAAGTTTTAACCGAAATAAAGTGAAGGTTATATAAGTACTCTATCTTATGTAGATGAAAGATTTTCCGGAAAAATGTTTAAATTCCCTGATTTTCGGCAAATATTTTTCAAATTCCCTGATTTTTCTCTGAATTTTCCAGATCTGATAAATTTCCCGGTTTTCTAGGTAGAACGCCACCCGGTTCTTAAGCCCGTGTCAGACAAGCAGATTTTTTCCTCCAGACACGACTGTCCTAAGGGCAGAAGTTATTTTCCCTACATTTTGTCGTATCTGTAGTTGGTTGTCACACGAGCAGATTTCCTCCACTTCCGACTGCTTTCTGGGTCGACAAACACTCCATATGGCCTGCTTTCTTTAGCTTTATCCCTTTTTCTAGTATGCGTTCACCATTGGTTTTATCAGTCACGTAAGAAAAAATCAGTACCCCGAAACTGGCAGCCTAGTTTGGCCAGCGAGTCGGTACGACTCTTTAATTGCTCCCAACTCACGTCGTCTGCCCCCTGTCACATGAGTCAACTTAACTTCCCGACCCGATTTTTGGTCGTGTCTGGAGTAAAAATCTGTCCATCTGACATGAGCTTTAGGAAAGTAAATCGCATTTTGAATGGAGGGCGCCACTCTTATTTTTAGTGTGGCTGTATTGCTTGTTTCTCCGTCTTGGTACCAAGCGATGAGACTGCAACAACGATCGCGAATGAAGTGATTATCACTCAAACCAGTTTTTAAATTTTTCAACTCGGCTCTAATAGGCAGCTTTTGTGGCCATTGTTAGGGCGCATTTACGCAGCGACTCGCCTTTGCATTCTCGCAGCTAGAACTCATTCGCGATGGCAAAGGCGACATTGCCATGGTTACAACGCTAAATGGATTAGCTAAATCCGACATCGTTTGAGTAAAAATTTGCAGTTTTATAATCCGTGCCAATAATATAAAGAATTCCTCATGACGAAACAATTTCCCAAACGCTTCTGAACTCACGCTATTTGCTGTTGTCGTTGCGAGGCGGCAGACATAAAAACGCCGCCATGTTGGAATTTGAGGTGATTTCTAGCTTCTAGCTGCGAGAATGCAAAAGCGAATGGTTGCATAAACGTGCCCTTATATAGACTTGTACAGTGTTGTGTATGGCTTCAAAGGTCTTTAGAAGTCAAATAAAATCCACCTGAACCTGTGTTGCGTTGCGTCACGTCCGTCATCCTTCTTATTATTCGTATTGTTGTTGCGTCACGTCCTTCTTCGTCTTGGCAGATGACCAGGAGTGGCTAACGCTCGCTAAAACCCATTTGAACCCTGTGAACCTTCTTCGTATTCTTCGTGCACAGTGTGTCAGTCTTTCATATTAATTTATTTATTGCAGACAAAGTAAAACTAAGTCTTCAAGTCACCGCATAGCTTGCACTTTTCATTTCCAAACTCTTGTCAACCCTTCAATGCTATTCTCGGGGAGTAGTTTGTGCGTTAGTCGTACGCTTGAATTCGCCCGTTTTCGCCAGCCTTTTTTTTTTTTTTTTTTTTAGAAAAGTGGTTCCTTTACGACTATGGCAACAAGAGGATGTCCTCTTCCGTCTTCGCTCTTAGCTAAAAACCTGAACCCATTTTCTTCTCTCTGCAAAATGTCGGCATATTGATTTTATGTCGGAGCTAGTAGTTTGCCTTGAGTACCAAGAGTGTTACCGCTAATTAAGCTCTTGCAATGTACGGCGTGCCTAAATTTCTTGTCAAGTTCTCATTCTTACTACACGCCAGTTCTTAACCCGGCGAAGGCAGCGAGAAAAAACTTACGAGTAATTTTTGTCTGCCTCTGGGTTTGCTTCTCAGTGATGCTGACTTCCCTGAATGACGGGAATTTTTCAACCTGTGCTCTTTTTCTGTTATCTTCCTTCTGTATTCTCTTTGAACTAAGGAAAAATAAATATTGAATCTTAATTTAGTTCAGCGCCTGTGTTTTCCTTTTACCGAAGGGTTACAGTTTCAAAAAAAAAAACAAAAGTTCATCAAAAAATAAACAGGTTTAACTCTGGAATGGTGCGTAAGGCCCGTTTTCTGAATCTGCCGTGCAGAAGCCTTCAAATTTGTTATCAAAAGAAAAGTGAACACCAAGCCAAAGACGGAAAATCATACACTAGAAATAACGTATCGTAAGTCACCTTTATTATTATGTGCACGGCGTATCTTTTGAGTCCTGGAAGAATTTTACGAGCGACTAGGTCTTCCTGGATGGGGCGGCTTTACTCGACGGCCGCCATTGTTTTTGTAACCATCTTGGATATCAACAAGGCACTCTGCTGCCAAAAACGTACAATCGATTATCTGTGTTCGTTCTGCGGCGAACTCAAGATAGGCCGCGCACACTTTAGTCCTGTGGCTGGATACATTTCTGCGAGCACTTCAAGGTGCACATGCTTTGAACAGCTAAAAACCATAAGTAAACCATACTAGTTAGCACCTAGAAAAATCGTTAGAAACAAAAAAAAATACATAAGCGATACCGAAGACAAACATCAGGAACCACGCTCATGGCTTGAAGTTAGTGTTATTGCCACGCCTTACATGGTTTTTGTCCCTTGTTTCACCGACTTTAGGGTTTGTTTTTAGTGCTTTGTAGTGGTTTTTCATTGTTTGCATTAATTTGATATAGCAACGAACGTAAAATATAATTCATAGTCACCAGATGATCAAAACACGTCTTTACTACAAAAAAATGGCATGGAAGCTATAGGTCATGTGAAATACGAGGCTTGCGGCCTTGTGTTCAACGTAAACAATAATTAGAGGTAGAAAATATGAGATGGGGGCTTTAAGGTTGGCAGGCAACGGCGCGAAATCCTGGCTCACCTTTGATTCTTGCACCTTTTTTTGTTCCGATTCGTGGTAAACAGGAAAAAGCGAATTACGATCGTGAAGTCAAGATGTCCTCCAGCCGAGCAACCAAAATGAAAAGTCATTTAGAGCTGCGCGAGGACATGCACGAGCACCACTTTCGTCCAATTTGAAAGAAAGGTTCAAGGTGGATTGGCCGTCCAGCAGAGCTAAGAATTGAGGGGGTTGGTGGAGGGTCAGAGGGAAGGGGCAGGAGGGTCGATAGCTTTTTCTTGATCTGAGCATCTCTCCGTGTCGAGGGGTAACATGTCTTCCAGTTTCCATGACAACATCTTCTGCATCTGCAGTTGTCTAGCAACCATCCGGAATTGGCTTCTGCTCAACCGTACATTGTAGTCTCGTTTGCGATAAGTAATTAGTTGGGAGTTTCGGGTTGGGGGGGAAGGGGAAGCCTTGTTAAGCAGATCAAAAGTTGTATTTGGATCGGCGCGAGCAAACTGTTTTCGACAACAGGTTTTTCTCGTGCTCAAAACTTAATTTTCTAATTTAGCTTCCATTTTTGTCTTTTTGTAACTGATCTTTCATCACCCATCTTCGCTGATCTGTTGAAAACGGGTGGTAAATTGAGAAGGCAGCTTTGACACGGGAGAATGGCTCATCAGCTTACCGGAA
This sequence comes from Lithobius niger, assembly GCA_023313725.1. Taxonomy (NCBI): domain Eukaryota; kingdom Metazoa; phylum Arthropoda; class Chilopoda; order Lithobiomorpha; family Lithobiidae; genus Lithobius; species Lithobius niger. The sequence continues at coordinate 9,936 of JAHWFP010218591.1, forward strand.
AGCGAATGGCTGCTAATGCCGCAAGTGACATCTAATTGGTTGTAATTAGCTCTTTTAATCAATACACGTTCGGTTCAGATTGACTGCGCGTGGGTTTGCTTTATTATTTATTTAAGCATAAGAGTAGAAGGGTTTGGGGCCACTATCTCTTCCCAAAACGGTCCACTACATCGTAAGCACACGAGGCCTTATTAAAAACGTTTAATGTAACAAAAAACCGCTAACTAGGCATTGGCGAAAAAAAATGCAACAAAATAAACAATCAACAGAAGTGATATCAGAAACAAAACCCACACGGGTGAAACCCGCCAAGTTTCAGCCAATCAAAGTACCGATATCAGAAAAAAAAAAGGCTGCCACCAAGTTGCAACATCAGTTGCCAAGCTAATCCCACCGACTATTACCTCAGACGTTAAATAAAAAACTTGACCATTGCCACGAGGTTTTTGATTAAACCTTTGATCTAATACTCGGTGTGATTAGCTTGGTAACTAATATAACAACTTGGTGGCAGCCTTTTTTGTTCTGATATCACTATTTTGATTGGCTGACACTTGGCGGGTTCTTTCACCCTTGTGGGTTTTGTTTCAGATTTAATGTAACAAACAACATTTACAAATTATTGTTGGTAAGCTCTTCAACGAAGACGTACGAAGTAAAAGTAGCCTATACTATTTTTTTCTGTAATTTGATTTAAAAGACCAAAACGTCGTCTCTTGAAAAGTTATTATTTTATCCAAATCAACAATGTTATCTTTAGCTGCAATTGTTGGGAGGGGTAAACGAACAATTTGCCGATTCCGTAAATCATTTGCGGATTCGAACCTTTGTTTACTAATGATAAAAAAAAATTTCAGGGCTAAAACCCTTTGACCTTTGTTTTCAGGGCCTTCGGGTCGTCGGGCAGATGACCAGGAGTGGTTAACGCTCCTTAAACCCTTTGAACCCGTTGTTTTTTTACGGCATATCAAAAATACGGAAAAAAAAAAAAAAAAATACGCAAATACTTAATTTCAGGTCAGGTTTTTCATGTAACCTTTTATCTAATAGTCGGTGGGGTTAGCTTAGTGGTTGTTCGGTGGCGGGGGTGTTATCACTACTTTCTAAAGGGGACACTATTCTATTAGGGTTGGTACACCGTTAGCAGCTAGGTGGCAGCCATTTTTGTTCTGAAATCACTACTTTGATTGGGTGAAACTTGGCGGGTTCTTTCACCCATGAGGCCTTTGTTTCACATAAAAAATACAAAAAACAAACGCAACAGTTAATTTCAGAGATTTAAGATTTACAACTACAAAATAAAACAGTTTATACTGTTCGAAACATTCTGACTTAGATTCCAAGGAGTTTCTTACCTCCCCCCCCCCCCCCCCGCCCCTTTCTGTGTGACAAGCAATAAAGTTAGCCTTCGTCAGGTTTACTCTTAAATTTAAAGATACAGAGTTTCCTACCAGGAATCTCGTTTAGCGCTAGACCTACATACATCACTCTCTGTTCAATGTCGCTACATCATCGTCCAAATTTTATTTAGTTTTTATTGGATTTTTTTATGACGGCTTTCTTATACGCAAGTTTGCAAAATCGAAGGTGCAGTTTTGCAAGTTGCTTCGAATTGCACTGACTAATTTCAATTTCAAACCTATTTTCGTTGAAAGCATTTGTAATGATCGAAAAAAAAAACTCTGTATGCTCAACCCGCAGCTGTACAAAAAGTTTTCTCAACAGCCCATTTTCTGGTGTGAATGTCGATATGAGATGGCTGGAAAAAGATAAGGAGGCAGCAGCTGGCCTAAACTTGACAGGCTGACACTTGGGACATGATTGCACCTCGGCCCGATAATGGATGGCACTAGATACGGACTGTCGGGAGAAAATACCGTGATAAACTTACAGAAAATATATACCTGTTTTTTTTTTCTCGTGGCGTCGTGTATTATAAGAAGGGGTTCGCTCATTGCTATTTCGACTTGAGACTCTCAATTTTTCATAGTACTGTCAAAATTCCAAAACTGGTTAGACGACGGCCGTTTTAAAATTGATTTCTCAGCCGACGAGTTTATTACTGAAGGTTGGTTGGTCAAACCAAACGCCCAAAGCTACAATTACTAGACTTTTAAAATATATCTGTCCAGAAAAACTTTCTTTCGTATCGTTTGTCAGATGGGATGAAACTTGGTATGTATTTAGGGCTAACGTGGGTCGGGCGAAGGTGGGAAGAATGAGAGGTGGGGCGGGGGGGGGGGGTTAAAATGGCTCTAAACTGGGAACTCGGAATTCATAATATATCTCAGAGCTGATTCGTGACCAACGCCACAAGCGCCAGAGGCAAAAGCTACGGCCAGAGTAGATAAGTAGGTAATGCCATTCATCCAGAAAAGTGGGATAGAATCATATCAGTGGCACCAGAGGGCGGAATGTGTCAGTCTCTCCAAGACAACCAGGTTCTATTGTGTGTGCGGTGTATCTTGAGTCCTGCAAGTATTTTACGGGCGGCTACGTCTTCCTGGAGGGAGCGGCTTTCATCGACAGCCGCCATTGTTTTTGTAACCATTTTGGATATCAACAAGGCACTCTGCTACCAAAAACGTACAATCGATTATCTCTGTTCGTTCTGCAGCGAACTCAAGATAGGCCGCGGACACTTTAGTACAGTACCGACCGGATCTTAGATGAAAAATAGCATAAGCGATTGATTTATCGTGTTGCCGCTTTCTGTCAGCCGAGGCGTCACTGACACTACAAAGAATGCCAACGTTCCTTCCCTAGAAACACTTTCTGACTGCTCGAATGTCGCTATTTCCTGAAAAGATTTGGGCAGTTGAGAAATTTAGTAGCTCACGTGGAAAAGACTATGTGGAAATTTACTTATTTGTACGTGTAAGCTATTTTCCCGGTGATTACTGGGATTAAGTTAGTGAATTACTAAGCTTTCTGTCAGTTGCCACTATTTGGCGGTAGATGTCGCGACTCACCAATCAAAAATTCATCGATGCGACTTGGTTGGCCAACTGCCGAATAGACTTCGCAGAATCTAACCCCCTAATATTGTTATAGGTCGGGTCGGGTAGTTTACTGGTGATAAGACAGCATAGCGTCGCACCGAACAAGTAAACCAGTGTAGCTTAGTAGGTGTGACGCGTTTCTGCAAACGTGGGGTAAAGAAAGACCTGCTTCCACCAACGGCACCAGAAGGCAGAACTTTTCTGGTTCTCGTTAGAGCCGAAACTTGAAATAAAAAAAATGGCGGCGTCGTTGCCATGGTAACCATTGTAATAGGGTTCTAATCTAGCCTAATCTAACCTACCATTTTTTTAAGGAATTAACTAAGTGTTCTTATTGTGATCATTTTGTTTACGATGCAAACTAGTTTTCATCATCATGGCGACGCTCAGGAACGTAAACTTGGGCAGTACCATCTTGCTTGTTGGTTCATTCACGATGGCGCCCCCTAGCCGTAATCGTTGAAAATAGGTACTAGTTCACCCATATCAGCGATACTGCCGCTGTGAAAATATGTGAAAAATGTGAAAATTTGACAGTGGTGAAAAAAAAATTTGAAAAATACGAGTGTTGGTGTGAAAAAAAAAAAGCAAAACGCATAAACAAAGGAAAAACAACCAACTTATCCGCTCTAATTTTGAACGCGGAGTTACGTACGTAGTGATTTCATTCTAGAATCACTAGCTTATTTCATTTGTCTTTGTAGAGCTTGTCAGTGTAATGAGGCAAAAAAGACAAGCTGTACTAAGAGAAATGAAATAGACTAGTGATTATGTAATGAAATTGTGAATTATGAACTGTTGTTTCTGGGAAAGTGGCCTATATTTTTTGAGTAAATCTATCAAAGCGCTTCTTGAAAATGTGTAAAGTAGATATGTGGAAAATCTAAGAAAAGGGCTTCTTGTATGCACTTTGAATTTTTTAATCTTGTCATAAGCATGTATAATAATTACGCATGCAGATAATTACGTGATGTGACATTATTTTTATTATAACAACTTTCAAAGCCATCCTGAAACAGCAAAAAAAAAAAAAAAAACCTGAAATTACAGTGAAATTACTGCACAATGGTTACTGGAAAAGAAAAATTGTTATTAAAGAATTATGAAACTGGTGTGATACGAAAACGTAAAAATAGTGATAGTCTACAAAAATGAAAAGTAGGTATGTGAAAAATGTGGAAAAAATGAAAAGTGGAAATGTGGAAAAGTTTGAAAAAGGCTGGCACTCCCGGCAGCACCCCTGCCATATATTCAGTATTGGCAGATAAAGAGTGATATTACCTATGTGCACTACCCTGGCTACTGCGTTGGATTTGTTTGCAGTCCATTTTCGAGTTGCGAAATAACTTCGATTACGAGAAACACAGGTACTATGCGGCTGCTTTAAGGTACTACACAACGTGCTACACAACGATGTGCACTGGACCGGAGAAGGCTGGGGCAACTTATTAAACTTTTTTTCTGGGGGTCTTTATTGTTATTTTTTTTTGTGTGGTGTTTTATCCTCGTTTTACCCCTGATTGCCCCCCCCCCTTGGAATTTTAACTTTTCTGCCCTTTGCACCACTAGTGCCTACCCACCCCCTCCCTCACCTCCCTTGTGTGCACGTCCCTGATTCTACAGTACGTCAGGCATACGTTCAACTAACGTAAGATTTAGACTTTTTAGGACACTAAAGTTTGAAATCAGTTTTACATCATTTTTCGTACAGCTTGATCTGGTAGGATCGTCGACTGAAAGGCGCATGTTCGCCATCTCGATAGCGTTGCCCGTATTCTAAACACAGCATCCACGTTCCAGATTCTCTTTCATCCAATAGGCTGATGTGGGTCACGTGATCTCATTTTAGTTATGAAAATCGCGGTGCTGCTACGAATAGGGTTGTTCCATTTTTTTATTTACCGCTGTTATCTTTATATTGCTCGAAGATTCTAAGGTTCGGCATCTAGAAGTTGAAAAGGTGAAAAGGCGCCGTTAAAAGCAGCCGCCATCTTGCGCGCGTGTTCGATTCGTGTGCAACGAAATGACGTCATACCATCCTTTGGCCATTATGCGATGAAAGCTGGGCATAGTCCAGGTACTATTTGTATCATCGTGCTCAAAACTATTTTATTGATAGCCCAGCAGGTTCAGCAAATAGTGACGACGTGTGATGCAATGTGGAAATTGAGCAAAATAACTACTTGACAAAAAAGCAGTAGTGTAGTGGTAAAAAAAATGGAGGAGCTATTGGTAACGACTGGCGAACCTGACCAGGGGAGTGAAGTGAAGGGTGGGGGACAATGCTTCCAAATAGAAATGCTTGATTTTCACGGACCGATCGGTTATTTTGCCATAAATTTATACGGGATAAAAAGTATAATTTGTTATTAGAATACGTTGACCGACGTATTGCTGTTAAAAATGAATAGTAATTTCATACTGATTATTGTTCAGGCCTCAACTGAATGCATACACTATAATTATTAATACATTTTTCGCAGTGATTAATTGTTAATTTGTGGCGAGGGTGAGTTGTGGAATAGTAGAACCAAGTCACAGAGAGAGAACGTAATCATGAACTGCTGAATGCTGATAGTGGTTCTAACAATACAGTTGAAGTTGCGGCGTTTAATAAAAATACGACATCTGTTGAGAATAAATGGTGGCTTGTTGCCCATCAGAAAAAAAAGTGACGGAGCTGCGTTTTCCTTGGAAAAAAAAGTGTGAGAGCTCCCCTCCTATGTGCGCAGTGTCGGATTGGGCCGCCCGGTAAACCGGGCATCCCCGGGGAGGCCCCCACTACAGGAGGCCCTTATCTCCCCCCTCCCCCTCCAAAAACAATGAATTTGCATGAAAATAGCATCTCTAAGTTGCGTGAAAACGTTTCAAATTCATGTCAGTTTCTTAAAAATAGGCTAGGATCTAATGCCCTATTCCTACCCTCCCCCCCCCCCCTCCACACTACCTACAGGAGGCCTTTATTTCTTTTTGAAAAATTTGAAATGAATTGGCACGAAAATTGCCTACGTTTCAGGAAAACGTTTCAAAGTACCGGTAACCGATATCTTAAAAATACGCTAGTTGCCGGAAAAGCTTACAGTGCTCCCCCAGACCTGCACGGCCAGTTCGAAGCCCCTGCAGTTCGTTCCCAGGGAGGCCCGACCCCTCCCAATCCGACACTGCCCGTGCGCTCCAGCTACACGACTACACCACTGAAAAAAAGGTCCTGTTCTGTGTCTACTAACGGATTTCGCTACAATATGAGCTCGACACGCAAGGCAAAGCGAAGAGCAAATGCTAAAGCAAAGAGAAATGCTAAAGGTGTACATTTGTTTGATCTACCTTTGGAGAAGGCTTGGCTTGGCATCGGGACGCCATTACGCTACCTGCTTCGCCTTAATCTCATCAATCCGGATAGCTCTCTGTTGTCTTGGTAACGGTCTCCCTAGAGTTGGCAAAGCCCGAAGCAGGACCCAAAGGCTAAGCTGACTTCTCTTCGTTTTTCTTCTTTTTCTTTAAGCCAACGAATTTCAATTAAGCAGTACTTTTGACTTCTCAGCTTCCAAGGCAGGTGTCGTTGGCAGGCTTTTTATTTCATGAGAAATCCGAGAATCCTTCTGCTTACTCCCACACACGCAGAAAAAAAACTCTTCTCCCAATTGAACTTCTTCACGACGAGAGGAAGTGAAATATTACTCTGAGGTTCTTGTAAAAATTGCCCAAGCTTCGAGTAAATTGGAGCGTTCATTATTTAAAGCTTCTAAATTCAGCTTAAAAAGTCAACAAGCACATAATTGGAAAGTTCTTATTCACACAGTTAGGTGAAACGATAGGTTTAATAAAGGAAAAACTAGAAGGATTCACACGGTGTTACTATGGATAATGCTAATGTTTTCTTTTTCTACTACAGCTGAAGCATTATTTGTTTGCTGTTGTCAGATTTGTCGCTCTTAATCACAAATCCCTTCAAAATATATGAGTAACAAACCCAATATAGTTTGGAAAACACCTAAAAATCCTATGAATGTAAGCAGCCAGTTAGATTAAAATTAAATGTATCGGCTTTTGTCATTCATTCAAAGTGTGTAATATTATTGCAACGTGCCCATTATCCCAGTGCGATAAACAAAATTATTTGGTAAACATAAACACAATCAAGTATGTTAGACAATACGACAGATACAGAGTTAACATGCAAATTAATGCATAGGTGAGTGTCATGTAGTAACTGTTTCATATTAATAACATGGAATGCCAACATAAAAAACAGTCGAGTTAATCATCATGTGTATGTCAAATGATTTCTAATCCATGCAAACTGTAACTGTCCAAAATTAATGAACCAGGTATGTATATGTCATGCATCATAAAACAATTAATTTACAATAGTCACAAAAAATATATGGATGCAACCTAACAATAACAATTATCTGATGGGTAACTATACTTAAAAAATAGAAGCAACAGTATCCACACGCAAACTTATAAAATTAACTTCTTTCAGAACAACATAGAACCAGGGAAAATATTTAAAAAATAATTAAATCTGTCATGCTTTCCTATTCTGGACTCAATACTTGAATGCATGTGTATTGATAGGGGAGATAATAATAATAATAATAATAATAATAATAATAATAATAATAATAATAATAATAATAATAATAGAACTTTATTAACAACAAACAACATACAATTGTTGTTAAGGGTAGCCAGCAGGATCAGAAGATCACTAACGCGGTGCCCAAACAATGAAACAACATAAGATAATTACATAAAAATACCATCCCGAAGGGATTACGTCAATAAGTAATGATTATTAAAATTTTCTATATTGGAAACCAGAAAGGTCGCAACATTTCAGCCTCCGCATGAAAACCGAAGGGTTGGGGGACTGGACAACTCAGTCTGGCAGAGAATTCCATATATTTACCACCCTGCACGAGTAAAAAAACTTACGACTATTATGTAAGAAACGCCCAACTACCAGCTTCCATGGATGCCCTCTTGTACGCTTACTATTCCGTAGGTCAAAGAATTTACAGTTATTATGGCTCAGATTTCCGCGTAACACAGCGTAGGTCAATTTTAAATCGGCCCTTAGCCTACGTAGCTCGAGTGACACAAGACCCGTCAATGCGAGCCTATCTTTATATGGTTTTGATTGAAGCCCAGTTAATGATTTGGTAAATCAACGCTGCACAGATTCGACTAGGTCCACATCCTGTAACAGATATGGCGACCAGACCTGGCTTGCGTACTCCAAGATGGGAAGAACGAAAACCTTAAAAGCCCATACAAGAGTTTTTCTATCGCCAGATTTAAAGAATTTTCTTATCATCCATGCACGTTGCTTGGCACTTTTCACAATCATATTACAATGTGTTCTAAACTTAAGGTCAGTTGTTAGCCAGACCCCAATGTTCTTGGTGCTGTTTACACGATTTAGCTTATGTCCAGCGGTTAGGGTATAATCTCGAATTAAGTTGCTGGTACCCAGGGGTAAGATATTACATTTATTGGATGCGATTGGGAGTTGCCATTTTTGGGACCACTGATAAAGATGATCGATTTCTACCTTAAGTTTATTATGTGTTGAATCATCGAAAACCGGAGACGATTCAGTGACATCATCCGCATATTTAACCAGATTTGTATTGGGATCCACAGATTTAACTTCGTTTAGGAAAAGTATAAAAAGAAGAGGATCCAAGACAGAGCCCTGTGGTACTCCACTTACCACAGTAGAGTTAACTGATTTAATTCCTTCCAACTCCACCCATTGGGATCTTCCTACCAAAAAATCATTCAACCATTCTAACAGTTTACCTCGGAAACCAAAATGCTCCAAAACTACCAAAAGCTTGGAATGAGTCACAGACTCGAAAGCCTTTGCAAAGTTAATAAGAACGACATCAATCGGTATCCCGGCATCCAACAAGGAAGTCCAGTCGTCTAATAGTGATAAAAGTAAATTCGTGGTAGAGCTACCTGGGATAAAACCGAATTGGTCTGAT
>JAHWFP010218592.1:0-13711 GCA_023313725.1 Lithobius niger
GAAGGCAAAAGCATTAGCAGAGGTATTAGTAGCCGCAACTTCCACCAGAGCTCCGCGTAGGACGGGAAGAAGTAAGACGGTATATCTAGTCTATGGTTATACCCAATTGCCGGTCTAAGGATGTTAGCATGATATCCATTTGGGCGTAAATTAATCATAGGCCTACACCCAGTTGTGGACGCAAGGCCACACCACCCAACAGATTTGTTCATTCTAATTGATGCAGGCACAAGATCACCCCATCGGCGATACAGATACAATTATCGTTTTGATGACTGACAGCAAAAATATCACTGCAATAGAATTTGATTAAACAAAAACTTTTGCCAGTTTACATTCTAACTAACTAGCTTCCGTACCACGCTTCGCCGGGTGTTTTGTTTCGCCCGGGGCTTTGTTTTGCCCAAGGTTTTGTTTATCCCGGGGTTTTGTTTCGCCCGTGGTGATGTTGTTTACCCCGGGGTTTTGTTTCCCATTGTTCCCCTGTCATTGCCCTTTCATTAAGACGGGTAATTCTTCTTGCCAGTACTTTCATTAGGATGGGTAATTCTTTATGCCATTTTTCCATTCCCTCCCTCTTTCCCCTCACCCGGGGTTTTATTTTCCCGTTTCTACCTACCCGTCCCCTTCCTATCTTTGGTTGCTGGTAACATCTACTAGATTCTAATGGACGCCCCCTTTTCTACTTTCCCTCCCCTCCCTACCGTTCCTTTTCCTTCCCTCCTTTCTCTTGAGCGATCCATGGCTTTGTCGCTGGTGACATCTACTAGCCGACGTTCAAAGTTCAAGTCCATACTCACTTTTACTTTGGCCATTAATTTCAGTGTACGCCAAATGCCTCAGTGGCTTTGTTGCCTAAAGACAATGTTAAAATAATATACAACATTTAAATGATCGCAGCTTCGCTAAATCAACTGTTGACTCCAGCCCGTCCCTTTTCCTTTTTTCCCTTTTCTTGAGCAATCCATGCGTCTGGTCGCTGGTAATCTGTCGCCTATTTTAGTATGGCAGAAGATATAAAAGCGGAGGAAGACAGAAACGAAAATAACGTCACGTGAAGTAATCGTGAGTTGTTGCCTCACCAGCATTGTTGCTCAAGCTACACTTCGCTGTTTGCTCTAAAACTTTGGCTTCCGTAAATGCAGGCGTGTTTTTTTTTATAGTTTTTGTTAATTGTTGCTGTAGTTATTGTTGCTCGCTCTAAGGTAAGCCACGCCGATTGCTTTGAAACTGGCTTTTAGTGTAAGATGCTTATTTAGAATGCAAAACAGTTTCAAACCATTTAAAAAAGAAATATTGGGGTGTACATAACCTGGAAATTTAAGTAAATATTTGGTAGGAAATTGGTATAGGATTCTACATTGCAGCAATATGGTAGGAGGTAGGAGTATTAGGATTAGGGTAGTATCTAACGTATACTCAACAGCTGAAAATTAGAACCAGGAATCCTTGGAACTTCAACGTCTGCTTAAATTCCGTATGGGTTAACTAACACCACCTGAGTTTTCGATACAGGAACTGAGTGAGCTCTATTACAAACAGTAAATGTCACAGGAAAATATGAGCACGCCCTCCCCCTATCCTCCCCCATTCACAAGTTAAATTGTAGTCATATGCATTATTTCTTCAGCATACGTGTGGTTCTGTCATGGAACTCATTGCCGGAAGCCACTGTCAACGTCAACTGTCGACTTTTGAATGGAGCTAAAGTAGAACCAATCCTGCTTCCACCAGAATTGTCTAAGTTTTAACTCGGCAGGTTACAAGCGGCCTTTAGGTCTTTGCCTGAACGGTCGTGCTCTATTTGAGTTCAAATATATGTTTTAATATTTTTATTATTATTTGAAGAGTAAAGCCTAAATATTCATGAATATTGAGTCCTACAGGTGAAGAAATAAACATTGGGCCAAGTGGGTTCGTATTTTTCTCCAAAAATAGTTAAAAATCCAATAATTCATTAAATTTTTTAAAAAACATCAACATTTTCGACCTTCTTGGAAGTCTTCTTTAAGGAAGAACATCTAAAGACATAAAAATAGAGTTATTAACACTACATTTTCTAAAATACAACTAAAGAACAAAAAAACAACAACGCGAGTCTTATCTGGTTGCTCTAGCAACGAATTAAGGGGTGGCGTCATTTGCAAGAAAGCGGTGCAGGAACCGAAGCTAAATACCATTACATGGGAGCGAATGGAAAACTGTATACTTGCTTATTATCGTGCAAATTATGCCCTCTCTCTTCTTGACTCGTAGCTATTGAAGCCAACTAATATTGTATGTAATATTACTAACTAGCGGAGTCGCTCGCTTCGCTCGCTCATTCCGCGTCGTCTCACTCCCCTTCCCTCCCCCCCTCCCCCCTCATTAAGTTGCCGTTCGGTCGGTAGATGGCATCGTATGTTCGCGCTGCTGGACGTTGCGTTCTGGGCGCTGCAGATGCAGATGACTGCTTCGTATGTCCTGCTTGGTGCTGCTGCTGGCTGCCTTGCGGATTTAGTGTAATTATATATATAGATATTACTAGTGCTAATATTGTGTTTTTGCTTTTATGTGTTTTTTTTTTAGGAAATATTAGGCTATATTAGTAACTGTATTTTTGTGTCTTTGGATATTCTTCCATGAAGAGGACATCCAAGAAGGTCCAAAATTTTGACTTTTTTTTTATTATTATCATGAACTAATGTATGAGCAGGTGCAAGTGTCGGACTTGCTTTTTTTATACACTCATTCAAACTAGCGAAGAACGTTTTAATTTGCTGAAAGAAATTTAGACTTTTTCCGTAGAACTATTTCCTTTGAAAGAACTTAACAGCACAGAAGAACTTAAACAGCACAGAAGCCATAGAAACAGTGATTTATAGCAACTTTAACTACCATGTAGTGCGTGAAGGGGGCATGTAAAGGATAACTGAAAGAAGGGGGAGCAATTTTCACGGCCTCGTTCTTCTTTGACCCTACGACTGACCTACTTTACTTGCGCCTACATAGCAATGTGAAGTTGAATAAGATGGGGTTTCGTGTGTTACGTGTTTATTGCTCTTGGGGGAAAAAAACACAAGGCAAACTTCAGGTAACGTCGTAGTTTTCTTTGCTGACTTCCTGAATGCAAAATTGAAAACGAAAAAGAAGTGTCCCTTAAAATAATTCAAACTTCCTTCGTTCTGAGAAAAAAAAATAAGAAATCTCGTTGACGAGCTCAACGTAGGGTCAAAGCAAAAATTATACCTGTGGTGAATTAAGATTTTTTTTTAGGCTTAAAGGCGGGTTGTCGGTAAACGAAAGTTGCAGCGCCTAAACCATGCGCAATGGCTGTTTGCCGTGACGTCACCATGAGTTAGCCAATGACGAACGAGAACAACGGCTGTTTGGCCGTTCGGTTGGACTAGCCCAGTCACGTGATATGCACGTCGCAGCAAACAGCCATGGCGTGTGGTATAGCGCCATCTAGTTCTCTCTAGGGTTTGAATGCCCAACGAAATATCTTCTGATGCAACAAACAAGCCACGTGCCTCCTTGATTACTGAGTACAAATTGAGTACGTCTTTGTGCATCTGAGAGCAGGTTGTAAAGATTAACGATATTACGGCCATTAGATGGCGCCACGGTAGAATACAAAATAAGTAACATGGCCCCCTCTTTACAGATTGCTTCCAGGTGCACGAGGACGTGCCGAATTTTTACTCAATAATTAAGTAGGCACGTGGCTTGTTTGTTGTGTTAAAAGATATTTCTTTGTACATTCCTTTTCTTGCTGTGATCAAGTGCTAGAGAGAACTCGACGGCGCTACATGCTGCAGAATTTCATTTGGTGGAAACCCCCCTTTAAGTCATCTTGAAGCAAAATGAGGCTGATGTAGATGAACTAGCTCAATGTAGAAATTATGGACGTTTTAGGAGCAGAAAGAAGTAAGGGAAAAGTAAATTTTTGGAACCAGAAAACCAATAATTATGGTCAAATTCTCAGATGTTGTTCCAAATAAGACAGAATATATCCCATGGCTGCTGAAGGAGACTGTTGACGGCTATATGGGATTTGACCTTTTTTTAACCAGCTAAGCACCGATCAGCTCCTCAGTGTGAAGCAGATTTCTTCAATCCAAATAATAAGTGGTCTGCCTGTTACATGAGTGTGACTTCTCTCAAACATTAGGTTGACACGATGGAAATTTTTTTTTTGTAGTTTAATGTGGACCATGATTATTAAACAGTTATAAGGTTCGTATGTGACGAACGTTCAATTCATGATAGTCAAAGTCAAACAGCAGTTTTCACAGATCCAATTTACGGGTTTGTAATTATAATAATACAGTTTGGCACTCATAAGAAGTGCAATAGAAACAGCAGGGTTTTTGGCCACGTATACAGGCCCATTTATTTTTTTTTTTTAAATATTTACGAGCATGGCGAGCAAGAACAGTGGTTTTACATTTTTACTTAATTTTTTTTTTCTCAACGGGTCGTGTATATTCTGATCTTTTCAAAAATGTTTTAGGGTCATCTTCATTTAAGAGGTGCCGAAAAGTGATATTATTTTTGGCGGTTACCACGTTCGAAGGAAGTGAGTTCCATGGTTTATTACCCTCACCGCATATAATGACTTACACTTATTAGTATAACTTAAGTTCTAAGGGTGACTTTAAATCTTCAATGCTTCACAACTCAACCTTTGAATATTATCGCATTTTTCCATTTAGTGAATACCCAAGGCCATAGTAAGAGGGTGGGGGGGGGGGGGGGGCGACGGCTCTACCCTTTACTCATTCAGGTAAAAAGCAAAGCCCCCCCCTCCCCACGTTTTAGGTTGTCGAATTTCCAAATGGCTATTGAAGTTTATTGATTAGTATCGAAATCTCACCACCGAAAACATAAAGAATGCTTTTGCCGGGAACGAGTCTATTTACACTTTTTTGCTGAGATAATAAGTTGGAGGGGTGAGGGAGGGGGGGGGGGGGGGGGGACCTCAGAAACGAAACCACGTACATTTTTTGCTAATATGTCGAAAGCGGGGAAATCCAGAACGAGAGATTGAGCTTGCAGTTTTTGCCGTCGGAACGGCATAATAAGTCGCAGCGCACAGACTCAGGAACCTGACTGCATATAGTTTTGGCCGAGACAATATGTCGGAGGGGGGGGGGGGGGCAGGAACGACCACAGAAATGATACTCTATATAGTTTTTGCTGAGATAATATGTCGGAAGGGGGGCCTTAGTTTACAATTTTGCCCCGACTTCAAATGAACTAACTATACGGTGTTTGTCCCTAACAGTCCATGTGATACCTGCCCATCCCAGCCCCTCCCACATCTCCCATGCATATTAATCCACGTTATTATCGAAAAGCCAAAAATTAAAACAAATTTTTAGGCATTTCAAAAATTGCATGCAAAGCTATCAATAAATTTTTGTATTGCACTGATTTACAACACACGTGCCAATTACTATCCAACGCCTCCTGAATTTTAATCTCAATTGAGAATCGCCGATTGTCTTTCTTCTCAGTCTTGCTTGTCTTAAATCAACGAGTTTACGCCTTCAGTCTTTAATCTTTCTTTTTTTTTGTATTTTTTTCATTTCTTTTTTTCGTTTTTTCTTTCCCTCACAAACCCACTCCATCCCGGCCTCTGACTGGTATTCCTGTATACTCCACGCGCTTTCTTCGCTGCTCTACTGTACTTTCGTGTGTCCCAGTTGGGCTCAAGTAGATCAATCTGCGTTAACATTATCGCTGTGCTTGACCGTCAGGGGGCCTTGGGGCGAGGGCGCGGTGAGCCGGTGGACGCCCTGCCCACTCGCCCAAAACTGCTCACTCAAAAGACAAACTTCGGAATGCATAGAACTCGAGTTATTCGTTTTCTGCTGTTTAGCACCTCGTGTCCCCAAACCGTCCAACAGGAATCGACGTGGGGTAGTTAACAGTTTGCTTGAATTCTTCAATATGTCCGTAAAACAAAAATTTCTACGGAGTAATCACTGTCGTCTTATACAGGATGAGTATAAATAGGACTTGGAGCACAAGTATTGGATGTGAATAACTCGTAGTATAAATAGTACAATATTAAAATGTAAAAGGTCAACAAGTTTCCTGTTCTTAATGCCTAGTTAAAAATTAATTTACTAATGTTCATGGGTAATCAACATTATCCATGGGTAGAATAGGGTTGAGATTAAATAAAATATGTAGTTGTACACTAGTCGAGATATAAGAAGCTGTATTGAGACGAATGTTGCCGAGATGGCGTCAGGGGATTTTCTTTATATTTTTCCGTGGCACCATCTACTGACATCAGTATCGTTAATCTTCATTGCTGGTTTCCAGGTGCACGAGAGCGTCCCAAATTTTTGCTCAATAATTAAAGAGTCACGTGGCTTGTTGGTTGCGTTTAAAAGTTTTGCTTTGTACATTCCTTTGCTTCCCGCGAGAGAAAACTCGATAGGCCTTGATGCTGCAATGCTAATTTTATGGCTACTGGCCTTTAAGAACAGGGAACTAGTTGACCTTTTACTGTTTGTTATCTTTGTCTAAAATTAAACAAAAAATTAAAAGTGATATCAACTTAGCCATTATGCGCAGTTCACATAGCCTAACTATTCTTAGTCCTGTCGAGATGAATCGAGACAAGACATTGACATAAACAAGCCCTAAACTATCGAGACGTGAATGAGGGTCCATGATACGATGCGGTCTCGTCAAATTCTAATCGAACGGTCCTGAGTCAAGCAATAGTGCGGGGTATACAACGTAAATATTATGCGATTACAATTTACGTCAAAAAAATTAGAAAACCGAGAAGAGCGAGTTCCCACGAGAAACTCGAGCGTTATGACGGTTTCCCTGCATGGGATCTTGACAAAGAGAACCGCAGCAGCTGAGTGATCACAATCGTGGCATCCGAACCAAGTGGACGCCGGTTTAAATCTCCAGCACCGACCAATGTACGTATGAGACTATAGTAACTGGGCTTTAGCTTGAAAGTTAATTTCCGAATTCGAGGGTTCCAGTGTAAAACGCTACTTTCTAAACACAAGTTATGTTAGGTAACGCAGCTATCAGTGTCTATTTTAGAGATATTACTTTTGTTGGCCAAATGGCCGTTACTTACTGACCCAATGAAACTTTGGAAGAACGGCGACAACCCAACGCAGCCATGATTTAAACCATTCACCAAATTTTCACATTCAAATTAACAGGCGCTTGCTCTTTATTTTTGTCTGTAACAAGAAGGGCAATGTCATCAGCAAGAGACACTAGAATGAGGTTTTTAATTGTAAATATTGTTAATGTAAGCAAGAAATAGGAGTGGCCCTAAAACTGACCCTTGAGGCACTCCTGCAATAACTAAAATGCTGTTGCTGTAATGACTCCCGGCTTTCTTACCTCCTTCTTTCCCACGACACCTCACCAATCAACCAGAATTTACAACTTTTTGAAAAGATGGAGTAGGGATTTTGGAAAGTGTTAGGGAAGGAGGGACTCCTCGTAGTTTTTGTTGGAGACGAGCACCCTTAATCCCAAACCAGATACAGACAGAAGACAATATCTTGCGAAGCGATGCGTTCCTACGTGCTTACAAGGTCAAAATTGCTACTCTCAAGCATGGTGAGTGTGTCGTTTAAGAACCGATATTGATGTCTTTGGTACACCATCCTGTGTCCCCGTGCAGCCGCTAGCAGCCAGTCCGGTTAGGACTTTTCTCATCGGAGAAACTACAATGCGCTATCTAGTTCAACACCGATTCTATTCGTTTGGCGCCGGGTGCAGCCAAATTCACGAACTGACGCACCCACGGCACACGAGGTTCGGAACCCGTGTTTTCTTGCACTCGCGCCCGCTCACCTTCCTCTCCCCACCCCCAGCTGAGTGATTGGTAACCCGTTTGTCTCCAGTTGTCAGCAAGTAGCTGCGGAAGGGTAGGGTGCAACAGCCATTGTTATACTCTCGACGGCCCTGTTACCAAAGCCAACGGAGATTGTTATCACTCCGATCTCGACCGCCATTACGCCACGAAAAATGGCTCCACTTGTCATTCACCTGATTCTGTCTCGGCAAAGGAATGCAGTCGCAGCAGATCTATAAATTTTTGTTCGCTATCCGCCACCGAAGTGAATAATAAGACACGAACTAGGGTAAATAATATGTCCGGTTATATAGACATAAACTTAAGTGGAATGGACCGGTGGTACAGCCGAACAGGTACAGCTTATTTCCGGTATAATATTTTATTTCTCTTGTTTCGTGCTGCAGCGACCGTTTTCTTGGAAGGAAATCGTGTTTTTAGACACTATTTTTTTTTCTGGTTTTCCGCGTGGAGGCGGTTGGGGGGGGGGGATGAATGGCTCGGAATACCTGCATAATTCAGAGGTAGAACAGCACTATTATTATAGGTACTTTTAACAATTTTGTTGGTACTTATGTTAAATAGAAAGTCAAGAAGTGCTCGAACATGCATAAAATAAGCACTACTTTTCGAGGTGAACATAAGCGCTATGACGAGGTGAACTTATCCTCGAAACGTATAGTGCTTATTTTATATATGTTCGTGCACTAGTTGGCTTTCTATTTAGCATAAGTACCAGCACAATGGTTCTGATCGGAATATTAAAGATCGTACCTAGACAAGAGATGCTCCCATAATTTCACAAATGAACACAAATTGCTGTAATTATATAAAAGGCGGAGGAAAACAGAACAAACAGCGAAAATCATACACTAAAGACGAGAAAGCCAAAGACTCACAAGAAATAACTAAATACAGATGCAAACCTATTTACGTTGCCTTTTGGGATCATATGTCAGACTACCTGAGCGGGGAATCGAATCCAGGACCTTTGGAACCAAAGCCCGAGGTCCTACCGAGAAGCCATACTGACACGGCCGTGTCAGTATGGCTCAGCGGTAGGACCTCGGCGTTTGGTTCCAAAGGTCATGGGTTCGATTCTCCGCTCAGGCAGGCTGGCATATAAGTCCAAAAGGCAATGTAAATAGGTTTGCATCTGTATTTATTAAATAATACACTAGATATATCGTACTACGATCAGCCACATTTATGCATGCGCACGGCCGAATATTTACATTCAAGTCTTACATACAATCACTGAAAGGAAAAAGAAAACAAGCCAAACAGCGAAAATTTTACACTCGACATAACGTATACAGTAAAGCAAGTCACCTTTATGCACTTACGCTATGCCGAAGTGACGAGACACGGATTCGAACCGACAACCCAATTCGTCCTCACAAACGGTGGCTTACTGTACTACGTTACGTCTTGTGTATAATTTTCGCTGTTTGGCTTATTTTCTTCTTTCCTTTCCATGATTTCATGTAAAAATTGAATGTAAATATTCGGACCATTTCCATCTTTATACGACTTTGATCAGACATACGGCTAAATATTTTTCAGAGTAATTTAACTCAGAAGTGTCGCCTCCTAACGGGCATTTGACTCTGCAATAGTCTTCGCCATATGTGAGACGTAGGTCGTAAAGGACATCGAGAGGGCCGAAAATCTGTATTAAACTGTTACAACATTGCTGAAGCTAATTTCGTCCGATCTTATAGTTCAAGTTATAAACTTTCACTTGAGGATTGACCGATATTGACGTTGGTGTCTGTATCGGATCGGAATCGGCTCCACAAACGCATCGATAATCAGTTTGTTCTTGCGCAACTGATTAAGTGGCAAAACAAAACTTGAAATTTGGATAACTTTGGACATAGATGAGATAATGACACGCGATTTGCGGGATTTTAAAGCAAATTCGAGCAGCGTCGTACTGGATAGTTCATAATTGCAAATTTGTAGGGCAAAAGCTACGTGAACGGTACATTTAAGCTTAGGCTAATAATTATTATAATAATTATAATAATTATTATTTTGTACTAAAATTTTTCTTTCAAATAGTGAAGCGCATACAAGGCCGGATTAAGTGGCATGCTTTGGGTGCTGAAGTCCCAGGCCACAGCCTGATAAAGGCCCTCAAGGCTGGTTTTCGGTCACAGGAAAAATAAAATAAGTTACCATTTTTAATTTAAAATTTTTTTTTACCTTTACTGAACAGTTGCATTAAAAAATTTTCATTTCTAAAACAAAATTTTTCTTATTTCTTTTTTTTGGCAGGACTGGGGAGGGGGGGAGGCGTGAGTACCAGGCGCTGAGCTCGTAAAACGTAGTATCGGTTATCGGTTAGATTTCGGATAGGATGGTCTGAAGTGTGCACTCAAGTCATTACGTACACCACTATATGGGCAAACACTGGCGACTGCTTCTTTACCCCAAATTATTGAACCAGTGTTTTCTGGTGTTTTCTGATGCGACAGATGGGGGAACCATCGGTGACGTTATGAATTAGTGGTAATGGCAACGTGATTGGTGGTAGTGGATTTGGTGAGATGTAGAATGGCAACATGATCAGAGAGTAGTGGATTTGGTGAGATGTACCTACCGCGTTTAAACGTAAAAGTGGTAAAAAAAAAAATAGTAATAATAATACAGCAGCAAGGTTTCACATGGACTAAACACTACAGTAACATCAGAAACTTCACCAGAGACCTTTTTCTTGTTCCTCTCCTATTTTGACTTCGGTTCAGTTAAATCTTACCTTAAACACCAATCGAATTATTATTTTTTTATTAAGTACATCACAAAAGCTCGTCTCATCGAGCAAGCCCGGAAATGCTTTGTAATGTTCTTAACATAATTTTGTTACAAAATAACTGCTTTTGCAAAATATTTCCTAAAGAACGGTTTTGACTTAAATTGTTAACTTCGAATCGGCGTACAGAGAAGAAAAAAAAAAGGTTGAAGTTTTTAAACTTTTTCCATCAAAGTCGGGTTTAATACAAATTTTAAACCCAACGAGCCCTCTTTTGTGCTGAATTGTTCGCGATAATCGCTGCTCGACACAGATAAAGCCCGGTATGCTAATGACGGGCTGTTAATCAGCCAGACAGGACGGTGCCTAGCTTTATCATACGAATGCCTGAAAAGACGTATTGTGCTAAGTCCACAACTAAAAATGTAGGGGGAAAAACTGCGAGATTTTCACGCTATTGTGTTCAGAAAGATAAGAATGTATTCATCAATATAAAAGAGTTACGAACTTGAAAAAAGTTATCGTTTGAATTATTATTCGTCCTCCTATTATTTATTTATTGTTTCCAACAAGCAAGTGACGCACAATAATATGACGGTACCAGAAAGATTATGAGTCAAGAGGCTTTTTAAAGTATACCAAGAGTGGGACCCTCCAATATAATAAATCGTGTAGCCGCCGTTGTTAACTATAAAATTACATTAAGCTAGCAGTGTGAATAAATTTCTCCTTAAGGTTGACATCTGAGAGTTACTGAGATTTTTAAAAAGTGAGAGTTTAATAGGTATACCTAAGAGTTTAATAACTTTTTCATTAATTGTGATATCTAGAGTTTCTGAAAGGTACCTGAGAATTTATCTGAGAGATACCTGAGAGTTTAATAAGTTTCTCATTAATTGTGATATCTAGAGTTTATGAAAGGTACCTGAGAATTTATCTGAGAGATACCTGAGAGTTTAATAAGTTTCTCATTAATTGTGATATCTAGAGTTTATGAAAGGTACCTGAGCATTTATCTGAGAGATACCTGAGAGTTTAATAGGTTTCTCATTAATTGTGATGTCTAGCGTTTCTGAAAGGTACATGAGAATTTGTCTGAGAGATACCTAAGAGTTTAATAACTTTCTTATTAATTGTGAAATCTAGAGTTTATGATAGGTACCTGAGCATTTATCTGAGAGATACCTGAGAGTTTAATAAGTTTCTCATTAATTGTGATATCTAGAGTTTCTGAAAGGTACCTGAGAATTTATCTGAGAGATACCTGAGAGTTTAATAAGTTTCTCATTACTTGTGATATCTAGAGTTTATGATAGGTACCTGAGCATTTATCTGAGAGATACCTGAGAGTTTAATAAGTTTCTCATTAATTGTGATATCGAGAGTTTATGAAAGGTACCTGACAATTTACCTGAGAGTTTAATACGTTGCCCATTAATTTTGATATCTCATTAATTTTAATTTATGAATAATTTTGAATATCTAATTATTTTGATAGTCAATTGATATTTACGACTTACATTCACGAATAAGGAAATGTAAGCACTGGAATGAAGTATGTTGAACAAGAGAAGGCCAAAGTGCACATGTCAAAGTCAACTCAACCAGACGTTTCGAGCTGACTCCAACTCATTATCAAGGGAATAAATAACACAATACACTTAAAACTGCATAAAGGTTAAAATAGACAGCCGAATGCAGGTAAAACTGCCTTAAGTCAAAAAAAAAAATTCGAACAATTTTTAAAAAGGAGAATTTAAAATTTAAAAAAAAAATTAAAAAAGAGGAAGAGGAGAATGACATCAACATACTTATATCCACAAAAACAGCACAAAATGAGTATGGATAATTTATAATGAATAGGAAGTTTGTTCCAAAGCCATCATGGATACTGACAGACAGGTTGATGGACATACAGACGGAAGCCAGCATGTGATGAGAATCACCTTCGCTCTGCTTCTCACCACGCGTCACTAAAACGATATGAACGAATACGGTATGGGTGGAATTTGTCCCTCAGTGATCTTCCACCATTCACTGAAAGACATCACGCGCTTGCTATTAGGTGTAGTTTTATGTGTATAGTTTATCTAAAACTCGACAGACTAGACACATAAAAAAGACATAATTAACTGAAAGATGTCACGTGCTTGCTTTTAGGCGTCGTTTTATGTGTCGACTTTGTCTACAACTCGACAGACTAGACACATAAAAATGACATAATTAACTGAAAGATGTCACGTGCTTGCTTCTAGGCGTCGTTTTATGTGTCGACTTTGTCTACAACTCGACAGACTATAAACACATAAAACGATACCTAAAAGAAAGCACGCGACATCTTTCAGTTAACGGTGGAAGACCACTGATGGAATTTCGGATTAATTTCGTTGCCCAGTGACCAACTCATGAGAAGCCCATCCGTCCTCCGGAAGGGTGTAATAAACCTATGTGCATGGTGCACGAAAGAATCTGCTGGACGTTTTTAGTAGACACCGTTATAATTTATTTATTTATTTATCATCTTGTAAAACGTTACAAATGTTAAACAATTTGAGATCATGGGATGCTCAGTGTCTTTCAGACATGAAACGTGGGCATTGGAATGAAAATATCTCTACGTAACCAGGGGCTTATAACCCACTTTGTGGCCCCGAGGTATACCTTTGAAGATGACCCCCATCACCCAAACATGGGGCCCCTCACCCATTACCCTGATCGGGGGGCCCTCAGCTTAAAACGAGGTCCCTTCACCCTGTTATGTAGCCCTCTCACACATTACCCTGATACGGGGCCTCTCATCCTAATACGAGGTCCCTTCACCCTGTTATGGAGCCCTCTCATGCATTACCCTGATATGGGGCCTCCCATCCTAAGACGAGGTCCCTTCAACCCTGTTATGGAGCCCTCTCACGCATTACCTTAATACGGGGCCCGTCATCCTAATACGAGGTCCCTTCTCCCTGATATGGAGCCCTCTCACGCATTACCCTGATACGAGACCTCTCATCCTAATACGAGGTCCCTTCACCCTGATATGGAGCCCACTCATGCATTACCCTGATATGGGGCCTCTCATCCTAATACGAGGTCCCTTCACCCTGATATGGAGCCCTCTC